>LGRX02032611.1:0-33986 GCA_001247695.2 Cymbomonas tetramitiformis | reverse complement strand
TCTACCCCTGCTTTTCCATCCTCCACCACCCGTAAGGCCGGGTCAGGTAGGTGCACGGCCTGACGGGTGGGGCCAGAGGTTGCGGTATTTTTTTACCTGTTTTTTGACCTTTGATAACATCCGCCTCGAAGCACACGCCATTCTCCTGAAGGACGGGACATGGGCAGGGTGCCCACCCGTGCCTGCCGTCAGTCTTGAAGCAAGGCTTAGGGTTGTCCTCACGGAGGCTACAACAACACCGGAACCTGTGAGGCACGCCTGATGAGATGTTGGCAAGACTTTTCTCATATAACATCCGTTCGGAGATCAAGATCGTCTCCAGTGTCTAAGCAGCTGAGACTTGAGTCAGAGGGGATTCACGAGGAAGTCCTCCTGCAGACCGTCGGAATCTCTGAGGGGCAAAGCAGTAAGCACATAAAACAGCTTTGGAGTGTGGTGGGATATTTTGCAAGAGCATGTGCAAGTTTGGGGTGCGGGGGGCATAACAGTTGTGACAACCAAGAGATGGCAACACAACACTGTTGAATGTGAAGGTGACTGTACTGCACCTGAAAAATGAGCGGGCCATCAATGGTTGGCCCAAAAAGCTGCTGCCCATCTGCGAGGCCGTGCTCTGCGCATGCCTCCATGATGTTGCGGCTCAGTCGCAGCACCGCCGACTCCGGCGAAAGCTTGGTTCGCAACAGGTCCACCACGGTGCTTAAGTACGGAAGCCAAGCTGCAGTGTATATCTGCCCGAGAATCCCAAAAGCCAAAACGCTGCGTCGTTGTCAGAAATCGTGGAGCTCCATGAGCAGCCAGCCGGCCAATGGGTATACGTAAAGGCCACACTAAGTTTAGCTTTCAACCATCATGTTCCGTTCGCAGCAAGTCGGCCACTTGAGGCACCGTGTGTGATGGAAATGCTCTCACACCCCAAACGAAGAAGCAAAACTTGCGAGTTCAAGCTGCTTGCGTGCGCAACGGCCAAGTGGCAACGATCCATCAGAGGTTGCCACTGCAGTCAATCTCAATAGCTGGCGTGTGAATTATGAAATCAGGTCAGCGAAACTGCGGGAAGAAGAAGACGCCGCAGTTGCCAATATTGCTGTGCAAGTGGAAAGAAGCGGGCGATACTGTGCGGTGGGTCGTGAAAGTACCTTTATGACCAAAGTGGTGCTATATCGATCCACCACCAGACCGGGGAAATTATCACTCTCACCGTGTATCCACCTGTGACCTGGACACGAGGAATCCATATCTCTCTGGCATCAATCCCATCTAAGCTCTGATACATGCCACCCGAGCAATCAAGACAGGCATCCACCATACAAGACGTGCAATCAATACATTAGTGCACTGTGGGAGGCCTGCGTGTTCTCAAGGCATCGACTTATGCTTGAAGTTTATCCCCTTCGCGGCACCCTTGAAACGCGCGCCAACAACGCAGCTCGGGGAGGATACTATCTAGGATCTTACTCCAAACATCGAACAGAGTAAACCTCGTGTGTACCGCACACCAACAGCGTGCAGAACCAAACATAAGAACATGCATTTTATGAACGACACGAATTACTTTCACTATTGCCCAAGTCCAACTGTAAGCTCGGCCTGTCGGAAAATAGTACCTGTCGTGGTCCCATCGAAGAAGCCTTTCCTTCGATCGATGCACTCTTCAATTCGACGATCGAAGAAGTCACGATCAATCATCATTGACTTCCCGACGTGCAGTACTCTTATTCTCAAAGGTGACTCCGAGTCGTACAGTCCTGTGAGTAGAGGACTCAGAATGTGAGTTCGCAGTACGGAATCAGCACATTGCACAGATATGTGCTGCACTATTCAATTCACGCGGGTCACCGATATCCTCCGTGTTGTTCGAATATCAGAAATCGGTGTCCCTCAACTTCAGAAAGTGCCACATAGGGGAGGCAAACGCGTTGGTTTATCGAGTTCAAGTTCCTCACCTACAGCAAGAAACCTGTTTTTTTTGTCAAAAATAATTGCAAGTTGTCCAGTGTGCTCTTCTCCTTTCACTGATGATACACTGTTACTGTACACCTGTCAAATACAGGTTAAAACAAAAAGTGCAATCAAATCAACCGATTACAAGCTCGCATCTCAAAGACCGTGATAGTTAGATTGTGAGTGGGAATGGGCTATCGATTTGCCACTGATTTTTGTGCCAACAGAAATCCCGGGAAAAGTGTGCACAACAAAGTTCTCAATAAAGGGAGACTGTATGCAAGTTGCGCTTACCCATGGGTGTCCACCGCGAATTGCAGACTCTGCTGCTCTGCTCACTCGTACGGCGAGCCGGGGCAAATCGAGCGAGGGCAGAGCAGCAAATTCCTCTACAGCGCTGTTATATGCAGACTCGCGGTGCAGAGAGCTGCACCTCAGTCTAAGTGTCTTATTTGAAGCACGTTTGAAGCTTGGAGCTCGAATATTTCTCAGAGAGCTTGAACATTGCCGAAAGCGTGCTGTCCAGATACCAAATCTAGCCGGACCCGTGCTATTCTGGCACCGAAGATCGCCTTGTCTTTTCATAAGTGACGGCTGGCAAGGGAGGTGCATCATATTGTGCAACCAAAGCTAGTATCACTTTTCGATGGTACAACTCGCCAAGGATCAGCACCAGTAGCTTTCCTCGAAGCGTTTTTTGCAGTCATAAAAAATGGAACTTTTTACTTCCGTTCGGCGCCTTATCCGGTGACACACGACAGTACGAGTATGCGAGTATCGGTGTGTGTCGATCGCACGATCGGATGTGACAATCGAATGTGAGAGCTGGCCTGACCGGAAACACCGGATGATATTCCACTGTCCACGTGGGATGCTCACGGCCGATCCATCGAAGGGACTGTGTGTGTTGTCTTCAATGCGTTTAATAAGGGTCTTGTTTCTTTAAAAACAAAAACGAAAAAGTTTTACCAAAAAGTGAAAAGGAATAAAAGATAGGGCTCTACTATCGTAGGAATTCCTATATGATACAAGTTGGCCCATTAACTCTATGACGCTGACGTGCCAGGTTTTTGTCATGTTGTTGAGCCCTAGTCCCGAATCACGCGCGGTCATGGAGAGACTGACTTTCGCCCCCCCATAAATTGGGGGTGATTGTCTCTTCCTGTGTCACCCCTCGCCGTGTAGTGTCACTTGCATCTTGCTTGCCTGCCTGCCTGTATGTCTGTCCCTCAAATAGACAACAAAACACTCTCCGGTATTTTATTATGTCTACCTTAATCCTCTACCGGAAGCTTGAACGTAGTCCGTTTCCGCCCCTGCAGTGATATGTATATATATATATATACATATATCTCTCTTTCTTCATCAAGTTATGGGCATGTTCCACTTGGATTATTTTCGTGGCATTTGGTAGGCGGCGTTGGTCCTTGGGCCTGCACCAGCGCCTCTCGCAAGTTTTTTTTGGCGTAAAGCACCACGACCTTCGCAAATTCGGCACCAGCCTCTCCCTCACCTTTGGCCACCGTTGACGATCGCGGCCGAGGATATTTTGCTCGTTGAACCATCCGAGCGCGGGGTAGCACCAGCACCCTACAACTTTTTACTGGAATATCCTAGTTCACTGGATATCAGATAGTCCCGAATTGTATGTGGATAAACTCATAGGATAAATAAACCCTAAGCTAGATATACCCGGAACGGTCTCGGACGGTTTCGGAGTCTAGCCTACCTGTGACACAGCGTGTGTCACAGCACGAACCTATAGATCAATCAGCATTCCCGTGTTGGCCTAGTGATCTGTCATAGGGGCCTGCGCCGGGACTCCCGGTCAGGGTTGCCTATACAGATTTCAGCACACCACCCCAGCACCGTGGGTGGTGACTGTCTAGGAGAGTCAAAAACTGTAAGATAAGTTAGGGCAAGAGCCAGGCTAACAGACCTATTTACTGCTAATCCAACTGCGCAATTCTGATGCATAAATTGGAAACCCCCTAGCTAGCACAAGTGCAGAAAACTACGGGCATTGTGCACCCGCTAAACAACAGAAAAGCACGGAGCTAGCAAGCCAGAATAGTAATTGTAGATGTCAAAAGCAAAACCATGAGCCAGAAAATTTGTTGAAGTCACCGGAGCTCCGCACACCACCATGTCGGTGTGCATCCAGAGTGAACAAGAAGTCAATCGACAGCACCCAAGTAGTCAGCGGTGGCCTCACGGAGGTCCATGCCGTAGTAAGATGTGAAAAAGCCAGCACCATAGTAGTGCTCCACATGTTGGATATACCCCTAGGACTCGGGATATATTCACTCAGTGATAGGTTTTCTCAGAATGTAATAAAGTTGATAAGTTAACTCACGGGGGACTAGATATCCAGTACTGCCCCCTGTATGACATTCCTCGATGCATGTGACAGATGACTGCATTATTCGGCTCGAGACCGCGAGTCACAGCGATAGAGACCGCGAGTCACAGCGATAGAGACCGCGAGCCACGTGTTAGAGTACTCGAGCATTACCGTAGCCGTACTCGCACAGCTTTACACAGCGCACGTAGCATAAGCTACTTAGACTCTCTTACTCTCACATTCTGTATATATATCAATCTTATATCTTTACAGTCACATATATCACGGTTCCAGCCTCATATTTTCGCTTACAGTGATAGTATTAAAACACTGATATACAGAATATTCTACCCTGTATGTGTTTCAAACTATCTATTAGGTTATGTTTTACCACGACGCACCACTGCTTTTTCTGATGTCACTCGCGATTTCAAATTAGCCGCCAAAAGCGTGTTAAACTGGCAGTCAACAAAATTACTTGATGATTGCCTTTTGCGGTTGAACTGACACTCCGCAGGTCGGGCCGGCGTTAATTTTACATTGCCCTTACCTTTTATGATTGGGAATTCTTCTACGATTGCCCTCTTGGCTTTTCATTTAACTAATGTCAAAACGCGTTCGTTAATTATCGCATTGCTCTGCCAAATTTTGAGGGACGCCTTAGATTTTAGGTAAATTACGAGCATTTGCCGCGGAAGCGCTGGCCAATTTTTTGAAAATTACAAAAACTTAACGAAAATCTTCATCTACAACCCTACGAGAACGACTTGCGCAACATCGTCACCTTCACCAACTCCAACGGACTGGAAGGACTACCATGTCGTCGTTCACACCAACAACAACACCGGGATCCCAACCACCAACCGAAGAGCATAATCCACATGCTCAACGACGTTTATTTACTTCACGTCAACCTCTTTCGCCATCTCCAACAATCGAAGAAGTTGCCATCACGACCAACGCCCTTCTTCAAGATGTGCATGCGCTCACCGCCAACATGGCTGAGCTCACCACCACCCTCGCCTCGCTTGGATCAGCATTTCAGCGCTCATCTGCCCAGACCGACGAGATCTACGAGAATTACGTCACGAAGGAGGAACTCAACGACATCAACCAACTCAACGAGACTGTCGTTAACGACCTCATCAAAGTGCGAGACGAGTGCAACGACGCCACCTTAATGGCTCGCACTCTGGCGAGTAGAACTACTTCATCTTCGACGCCATCTTCAGTCGTTATAACTTCGTACAAGATATTTGACACCACCAAGGAATTATTAGAAACTATTCCTGAAGTAACGCGATTACAACATCGAGATGGCCACGCACTTCCCCCAACCAGGATCAATCACATCATGGACGACAACACGAGCGCCTACAACACGCGCTCCACTACGCCTGACGTCACTCCACTTCTGAAGCAGTTGAAGACCGCCTACTACGCCCTCACGGATATTCGCGAGCGTCAACAACAACGAGATCTTCAATTGAACTTTCTCACCACGGGCGGCGACATTGTCTTCAAGCGGTTCTGCGACGCCCTGACCCGTGTCCTCACCGCCACTCGACCTGGCCACGCCCCAGCACTACTTAATCTTCAACGCCGACTGAAGGACGAGGCCTATGACGGTACGTCTCCAATGGTCTTCTGGCTCAACTTCTGCTTGCGGCCACTTGTGGCAACACACAAATTGTGTTGTCACAAATTGTGCAGAGCTCCCCGCAGGCTCAAGTGGACGGGAGACTACAGTAATCACCCACCTGTAAGAAAACAGAAAAATCCAGGTCAGCCAGCTTTTCTCATCGAGTTGGGTACCCCCCCCCCGCCAGCGCCAGCGGCCTATGAGAACGCTATGGATAGTGGACCGCGATCTCGTGAGCCAGCCAGCGAATTCCATAACCATCCACGTGGGCACGTTCCCGAGCCAGCCCGTGTCCAATTTCCGAGAAAATGGACCCTGAGAGCCGTGCGCAGCTTAATAAAGAAATTAAAGCAAGATTTAGATGACGACATTATCTCTGAAACAGACTATCAGGAACTTAAACCTTTAAGACAAGTTTTGTGCAAAAAAATCATGAAAACCCATCACATATACCATATTTGTCAATTTCCCGGCAAAGTTTTCTTAGTTTAAGAAATGCCTCTCCAGCTAGACAGCCAGCGGTCATTTTCCTTAGTTCAGGCCATCTCATAAGTCGGAAAATCCAGCCAGCTTTTCTCATCGAGTTGGGTAGCCCTCGAAACGCCGGGTCGCTTTCCTTAACGTCGAGTTTCCTTAAAGGTGAGTGATTACTGTACTTTTGCTGCACGTGCACTGCCGCCCGATCACCTACCCCCCCTCCCTGGACAACTCCTTCCTCACCAAGGCCAAAGCCCTTCGAATCTCTGAGTCCGAGGACCCCGCCGTGAAGCTCAACACCTTCACCACCCTCATTGGCAACCACAGGCAGCTCCACCCCGCCTTCTCTGGACAGCAGGAGCAGGAGGTCCTCATCGAGATCTTACGGGCCTCCCAGGACACGGCTGAGCACCTGTTCTCCATCCCTCTGTACTTCGAGGTCATCCGTGCCTACGACGAGGACAACCGCCTGACCGCCTCTGGCTACCCCGGTGGTCTTCAGAAGTTCATTGAGGCCATCGGGAAGGTATGGTACACCCAGGGCTCTGCCCACCATTCCCAGCTCCCTGGCTCTTCATCCCGCCCCCGAGCTGCCTCCATGACGGGGGAAGTCCGTGAGGGGGGGCGGGGCTCGGCTGACAAGACCAAGCCGAAGGAGAAGCACCCTGGTGGGAAGGCGGCAAGGGGGGCAAGGGGGGCAAGGGCACGCACCCTCGGGCTACCACACCACCCCCATCCAGGCCCCGCTCACCACTACGGGGCGGCACCAGAGCTGACTTCCTGGAGCACGAGAAGGCCCTGTACAAGGCGGCCAAGCTCAAGCACACCGGCTCCACCAACAAGGACTCCACCCCCTCTGGCACCTGGAATGGCCTGAAGTTCACCCCCTCCGACCCCAATGACAAGTCCATCGGCCACCCCTGCCGCTCCTGCAAGTTCAAGCACGGCAAGACCGTCACCCACTCCCTCGGCAGGTTCGGCTGTCCCTGCACACTGGCTGAGAAGGCCGACATGTGGGTGAAAGCCGGCCCCCCTCCATCTGTGAACCATGTCTCCGCCCCCCATCCCTCCACACCCGCACCCCCTGCCACCCCCATCCCACCCCCTCCGACAGGTGCATCAGCCGGCACCGCGGCCGAGCTGGCAGCCTCGGCAAGAGGTCGCACGACTCAGAGCGACCCCCCTCCGCCACTCCCCCCTTCCCACCGCTCTGAGCTGCACCATCCAGCTAAAGCAGTCAGCTTCCAGGCAGACCAGGAGTTTGATGAGACTGAGTGGCCCGCCCTCACCAGTAAGCCCTGGATCCCTCAGATCTCTGGCCCGTCACCTCACCCACCTCCCTCGGCTTCGGCCAACCACTTCTCCCCCAATCCCTTCAGCTCTCTCTCCCCCTCCGCCTCTCCACCCGACACCCAGTTCTCCTTCCCCCAGCTGGAGCCCCCCTCCCTCTTTGCCTTCAGGTACTTTGACACCGTCACGGCTACTGACTTGAGGGAGGACCCGGACCACGAGGACCCTCTTGGGAGAAGACGAAGCGGCAGAGGAAGCGGGACAAGGAGAAGCAGAAGAAGGCCAGGCAGCAGCAGCAGAAGCATGACCGGCAGCACCAGGTAGCTGAGTCACTGGCTTCGGCCAACAGCACCGCCACCGCCCCAGTCCAGACAGACATCACCGTGGACTGCAACACCCAGTGCCCTGTGCCTTACCTGACCGACCTCCTGACCGGCAGCACCTCAGTGGCCTCCACCATCTCCGAGGACACTCTGGACACTGCCACCACCCCTCTCCCACCACCATCATCACCTCCCGACTGCCACCAGCCTGAGCCTCGGGCCACTGGTATCCCCCCAGCCACCACAATTGCACCTGACACTGCATACATCCATACTGCAGTGCCTGGGATGGGGATGCATTGGGAGGGCACGCATACAGACCTGGTTCACACTGCTGCCGTACACACCGCCGCACCACAGCCTGGCTGTAACACTCCCTCGGTCACACGCACCCTAGTAGCCATTGCCATGCACTGGTTCTCCTTCACGGTTGCTGTGCTTCTCACACTTTTGCACATAACACTGACATACACATTCTATATGTCACCTCGGCCGGCTACCACCTTCTCACAGCCGGCCTCTGCCAGTGCTTCGGCATCGGCCAATGCCTCCACACAGCCAGCCTCCGGTGGTGCCACGGCACCGGCTACTGCCTCCACACAGCCAGCCTCCGGTGGTGCCACGGCACCGGCTACTGTCTCACCTCAGCCGGCCCCCGGTGGTGCCACGGCACCGGCCACTGCCTCACCTCAGCCGACCTCCGGTGGCCGTGCCGCACCAGCTACTGCCTCTCCACAGCCGGCCTCCGCCAGCGCTACGTCACCGGCCAACCACACGCCACATTTGCCCTCCGGTGGTGTCACCGCAGCTCCCACCACACTGTGTGAGCCAGCAGCTGCCTCCACACCGCCCCTGGGACACGGTGCCGATGAGGCCCTTGTGGGCACGCCCACCGATCACACCGTCTATACTGACGGTGCAACCGCCGCTGACACCCCTACATCTCTCAGCACAGCTCTCGAGGCCGACACTACAGTGGCCTCCGAGCAACCGCCTACACCCGGTGCCCCTGACAGCTCCCCAGCCCCCTTGGATTATACACCATACCCCGGGCTTGAGAGTATTGGCCGGTGGGCCGATGTCTCCGACTCAGACTGCGAGTCAGACACCGAGGGCTATCCGCCCCAACACACACCTCCTCCTCCTCCAGTATCCGACACTGACGGTACGGTGCCTGCTCAGCCCACTGCCGATAGGGCAACTACACGGGCTACAGCGGGCACCCTGCCTGCATTGGTGGACACTGACCGGCTGGCTGCTACCTCAGACACACACATGCAGCCCCCGGTCCCGTCCACAGTGCAGGCCTGTGCCGTCACACCGGATTTCGACTTCCCTCCTGTCCCTGAATCTCAGGAGGACACCTCGGAGACCACTACTAAGTGGAAGCAGTTCATGGCAGACACCTCGATCCGCACTGGCACACCCCGGCCCCGGCCAAACAGCTCACACCCCCCAGAGCACTCTCAGTGGGATTTCTCAGTTATACCATCTCCCTCCTTCCATCAGCTTAATCAGTTCCTTGAGAACTACAGCCTAACACACTCCTCATATTGCACCGACGACCCTGATGAGGATTGGGCAGTTTGAGGTCTTTGATGACCACCATTTGGGCCCCACAGATCAGCATATGGACGAGCCAGACCCTGCTACATACAGACAGGCTCGGCTCAGCCCTAATTGGAGACAGTGGCACAAAGCCATTCAGTCAGAGATTGACGGCATACTTCAGCCAGACAGGTCCGATCCAGTCACCGCCTTCCCCCCAGGCTCCACCGTCCGCCCCAGTAAGTTTGTCTTTAAGCTCAAGAAGCTGACAGACGGCTCCCTTGACAAGTTCAAGGCCAGATGCACCACCAGAGGAGACATGGATGGACCGCACCTTCTATGAGGAGGCGGAGACCTTTGCCCCTACACCTCAGCTCACCACCTTCAGACTCCTACTAGCGCTCTGCCTGACACACAGACTCATGCCATACCACTATGATGTCTCTCAGGCTTTCCTCCAGGCTCTAATACCTGAGGATGAGCGGTACTATGTCAGGTTTTCGAAGGGGTACATCCATCCCCTAGGATATGTAGGTGCCTATATGAAGAAGGCACTCTACGGACATCGGACGTCAGGCAGACTTTGGTCAGAGAACGCACACAGGTTCATGACAGACCGCTACCCTACACTCAGCAGGTCCACATATGACGAGTGTCTGTACATCGGCTGGATTGACGGTCAGCTTTTCATAGTCCTCATCTACGTTGATGACTTCATTGTGGCATGTGCCGATGAGCGGTCCAGAGCCCGGTTTCGCACTGATATCATGTCCACATTCCAGGCCACCTACTCTGGTGACCTCAACCAGTTCCTCCAGCTCAAGGTTGATGTCCAGACTGAGACACTTCCTACAGGAGAGTCATACCCGACCAGGATTGAGCTTTCACACGAGCGGAGTATCACTGATCTGTGTGCTAAGTTCAGCATAGACACGGATAAGCAGGCACCTCGATCACCGATGACAGAGGGTCTCTCCCTCCCCATTCCCCCACCTGATGCCATTGACAGGTCCATTGAGACACCCCTCAGATCCTTGATCTACTCTCTGCTCTGGTTAGCCAGGACAGTCAGACCCGACATATACTACCACGTCACGTATCTGGCTCAGTTCTGCCACCAGCCCACAGTTGAGGCCCTCACCGCTGCCAAGCGGATCCTTCACTATGCCTACTCCACCAGAGACTACACACTTGCTATGGCTATTGACTCTACAGCACCCCAGCTCACAGCGTTCTGTGACTCAGACCATGCAGGAGACACTGCCACACGGAACTCAGTTTCCGGCTACTGTCTCTACTTTCACGGTATGCTCATTGACTGGTGGTCAAAGAAGCAGAAGTCATGCACTGCCCTTCACTCTACAGAGGCAGAGTATGTTGCCATGTCAGAAGCCTGTACCTCCGCCCTGGCCATCTACAACACACTGACAGAGTTCTTCCCCTCAGCTGAGCCCATCACCATCAATGTAGATAACTCAGCAGTTCAGACTTTGGTCACTCAGCGGGCCCTCTCCACTAAGATCAAACACATTGCGGTTCGGTTCCACGCGGTTAGGAACTGGTGTCAGGGGCCCCTCAGGAAGTTTATCCCGGTCTGGATTCCGACCGATGACAATCAGGCTGACATTTTCACTGAAGCCCTTCCTACCACAAAACACGGGGTTCCCATTATCGACAAGTTCACTGCCTGCCTCTTGGATATTAAGGACCGGGGTGAAAGAGAGACTACGAGCAGCTGAAGCACAGAAGCTACATGCCCAGCAGCAACAACTACAACAACAACGACGACAGGACGAGATCGTCTTAGCATCACTGCAACGGCAGAACTTGATAGGGTGACCCGAGGCGAGGGAAGGTGGGCCTCTGCGAGCATGTCTATTTCTAAAGACCCGGAGGCACCAGTAGGACCAGTTCTTGCCGATGCAAATGCATGTATCTATGCTTGCTCCGTCTCCGAGTATATTGATATTGCTTGTTTTTCATTATCATGCCACTGCCACCCACATCCACAGAATGTGGTGGTGTCACGGGGGACTAGATATCCAGTACTGCCCCCTGTATGACATTCCTCGATGCATGTGACAGATGACTGCATTATTCGGCTCGAGACCGCGAGTCACAGCGATAGTGTAGGAGTCTACACTCTCTTGCTCTTCTCTTCTTTACGGTTTCGGACTTATTCTATCTACACTTATTAAACGACCGCACGAGGTATGGTTACGATTGGTCTACTATCGGACTTCGGTTTCGTAAATCCTTCTAGTAATGCTTTTGCTTTCAGTGCATGCTTTCAATACACAATATACAGCAGTTACGGCTCTTTACTTTTTATGTTACAATTCTCAGTTCAGTTCTCATCTCCGAAACGGGTTACACTTAGAGTTCTTATACATTCAGGAACTCTTTCCATAACTCAACTGTACTGAGTACTCCGTACAACAGGCTAGGCACCTCACATCAACATCATTCTGATCGGTCCTACTGTACTCCGTACTGAGTACTCTTGCGTTTTGTACTTAGCCGTTTTTCTTGCTCTTGTGCTTGCCTCCTAGCACAACTCCCCCCCCCTTAGGGAAGGTCACGTCCACGCTGACCACGTCGGACCAGTAAAGTTTTTATACAGATCTTCTACTGTTGCTCAGGATGATTATACAGGTCTCAGCCGCCTGTTGTCTGGGATGACATTACACTTCCCAAGACACACCGCAATAAGGAGATCAACCTCTTAAGCACAAGGGTCGGCCTCTCACCGGTCTGCCATCTGCACTACCAGGCTCCCCCAAGGCTCGAGATCTCACATCCATTATCACGCTCAAGGTTTCAAACCTTCCAACACGGTACACTTACAGGTGATGACAATAGGTTTGCCAATTACCTGACAGTCGGGATGCCGGCCCGGAGGAAAGGTTTTAAACCTTCACCGCCTCCTCGGAATGCGTAGAGCTTTTACCCAGATCTCCAACTGCTGCCCGGTCGTGCCAGGTCCGGAGCCAATGCTCTCATGAAATGGATTATACAGATTTCCACCTGTCGCCTGGTCGCACCGAGGCTAGAGCCACTGCTCGGTTGGATAGATTATCCAGGTTCTCACCTGCCGCCTGGTCATACCGAGGCTAGAGCCACTGCTCAAATGGATTATACAGATTTCCACCTGTTGCTTGGCTGTGCCGAAGCTAGAGCCACTGCTCTCTTGGATGGATTACCCAGGTTCTCACCTGCCGCCTGGTCTCGCCAAGGCTGGAGCCACCGCTCTTCCTGAAGCTCCCCAACGCTCTTAATCGCTAAGACCACTCGCGTCAGATTCCCATCCGCCCTCAGGTATGATCGTCACTTCAGCTCGTACTCCCGCTAACGCTATCGGTTCCGGTTCAAACTCGGGCAGGTCACTCTCAACAACAGCTGACTGGACTATAAACCGCTCATCTCGCTTAGATCTTCTCTGACAAGCAGTTCAGACAGGAACGCATGCACCTCTTCATGTAAGGTCAGGTTGTGGAAAAGCTGTTTTAACAATGCTGACGGAATCCCATACAAATTCTCTCGCGCTCCCATGCCCTTCGCAAATACACCTCCGGCTCTCATCGCTCGCCCTCCCTGCGCTACTTTCTCGTGCCTACCGTTTTGCCGGAAGAATTCGCAAGGCGTGTCGGAATCGCACACTCGCAGGGGTGTGCGCAACGGAACGTTGGTCCAGATGTGCGTGGGCTTTCTGTATGCGGTCCCGTATTTACAGTACGTGACGAGGTGCGGAGCTGGTAGATTACTCATGCATCGACGCGTGTGCAAACCGTGGGGCTCTCTTCCCTTCGGGTTCTCAATGAAGTATGCTTCGGGCCTCAAGTACCGGATGATCTCCAATGTCCTACGAACTCGCCTGTCCGCAGCGCGCAAATCTCGGATGCCTACTGACTTCGCCTGGCTGTACTCTGTACAAGGTGGGCTAGCCCAGACTACGTCGAAGTGTCCTGGTCTGAACTGTCGGTAGTCCCATCGCATGATATCCTCGCAATGTGTGGGGCCCCATTTGGGCTGAATGTCTACGGCAACTACTTCGCTGTTGGGAAATTGCTTAGTAAACTGCATCTCGACTGACCCGGTCCCACAAAACAATACGAGAATTGTAGACTGGCCGACTGGCTCCTTCTCAAGTGCTGCGGCTTCGTTGACTGGCGGCAGGGTGCTCTGAGCAGATACTCTCGCGCGAAAGTTCCTACTTCCTCATCAAACCTCTCCTCTGGTACCCATGGCATTGCGCCGTCTACCTTGAGCTCCTCCGAGAGCGTGGTCCATATTGCTCCTGCGGATTCGTCGCGCCTCTTACGGACCCTAAGCTTCTCTCGCTCCACTCTCTTAGCCTCGATCCTCTCAAACTCCGACAACGCCCGGTTGGGAACGCCGGGCCTACCGGCTCCGTCCCACTCCAGATCCTCTCGGGTCTTCCACTCGTTCTCACTGCGGGGCATTCCTGTCCACTTGACCAGGTACTCCGCCCACCTCTTACCCTGACGCTGGCGCGTACGCGAACGCTCCACCCTCTCGACGTGGGTTTCGTTCCTTGCGTCCACTGACGTCCAACGGAGGAGGGGGAATCTCCTTAGCTCTCTCGACAAAGCGGCTACTCGACTCTACCGGCGAAAGCCGGTCCACGGTAAACACATCGTGCACTTTCCACTGCTTAGGCGTCTGCAACCTATAGGCCGACGGTGCGCCCCTATCGCTCGCGGGAAGGGCCATCTGCCTGTCGCTGTGAAAGACCTCCAGCACCCGAAGGGGTCCGAGGCGCTTCTTAAGCAATTTCTTGTGCAACCCGCGGTCGCCCGGCTGGGTGAGGTACGTGGCGTCTACCCAAACCTCATCGCCTACTGCGTAACTCCTGGACTTGTGACGCGCGTCGTACTGGGCGATCTGCTGCTGCTGAGCTAAGAGCAGCTTCTCCCTAGCGAGCTGCAACGGGCGAACAAATTGGCGGGCTGTCTCGTGGGCTGTACCCTTTTTCACTGCTGCGCCCCTCCCCCCCTTAGCTCGGCCTCTCCGTGATGCAAGTGCTGCCTCCACGAAGAAGTCTAGCCGAGAGGCCGGAGCGTGACCGTACGTCAGTTCAAAAGGGGTGAAGCCCGTGACGGCGGAACGAGAGTCATTGATGGCGTACTCGACCGGGGTACACCACAAGTCCCAATCGTGCTGGTTGGCGTCGACATACGCGCGTAACATACGTTCGACCGTGTGGTTTGTGTGCTCCGCCTGCCCATCACCTTGTGGGTGGTACGGCGTGGTAGGGGCAATCTGGACTCCCATCAACCGATGTAGCTCGAGATGCATTTCATCTCTGAAGCGGGAGTCCCGATCACAGACGATCTTCATGGGAGCGCCGTGCAAACGCCACACTTGGTCGAAATACATGCGCGCGATCTGTGCAGCCGAGCTGTCAGCGTAAAGCATGGGGACTACGTGCACCATCTTGGACAGCTTGTCCGTGAAGGTGGCAAACGCGTCGTACCCTCGCTCTGTGCGAGGCAGCCCAGTGACGAAGTCGATACTAACCACTTGCCACAGTCTTACTGGGACTTGCAGGGGGTTAAGCTGACTGTCTGGATACCCGTTGCGCGGCCGGGTCTGCTGGCACACGACGCAGGATTTGCACCAGTCGGTGACATCCTTGCTCATGCGTGGCCACCAAAAACGACGGGATACCCTGTCCAGTGTCTTATCCCTTCCCTGTGTGCCCTGCTGCTGGGGACTCGTGTGCTTCGCGCATCACCAGCTCTCTGAGGGGGGAATCCTGAGCTAGCACTAGCTGATACCGCCCTTCTGCCACTCGCCATATCATGTCGTCTACCATGCGAAACGTGTCTGTCCTCTGATGTGGGGCTGCGATCAGTTCTTCTCTCAACGAACTGAGGTACGGGCTGCGTTCGTATTCCGCTCGCAAGGCGCGGACGAACTCATCAGCCTTCAGTGGTCCTGACGCTGCCCTGGCCTTCGCTGCAACCCCTGTAGTGACTAAAGGCTCGTCGGGTTCCGCCTCACTGTCCTTTCGCGCAGGTGGCGCTCGGGGCTTTGCCCTGCTGGCTGCTGGGGCCCAAACCAGAAGGACCGGCCAGCGCAGCGGGGGCCGACCTCCATCAGGAGACTCGAAGAGGTGGTTGGGACGACCTTTTTCGTCCTTCATGTCAAAGACCTTGACCGGATGAAGCCCATATTTGGGGTGAATCAACCGCCTCCAGGGAGCGTCATAGTCTGGCAGAAGGAACATCGCCGAGGTGTTTTCCGGATCGGCGCGCCACTCAGCAAGGAAATGCCGAAGAATTCTTTCTATCAAGTCCGAATCCTTCGTGTAAGGGGGGTTACACCAAACGTGTTTCCCGCGCCACTTTTCCTTCAAGCAGTCGGTCCAATAGGTGTCAACCTGCCGGTTAACGCCCATGGAGTCGCAACACGCGTCAACGTCAAACATCCCGTACTGGGCCGCTATCTCCTCAAAGCGCTCCCTGATCAGCTTCCAGTCCTGGCGATCTACGACCTGGTCGTAGTGGGAGCTACCTTCTGGGGGCTTAACCCCTTAGTTAGCTGCCGGAGGAATTTCGGGGTTTTAAAAATTTGGGTTTATTTACAATAACTTTGGCATAAGGGTCCTGCCTCAACTTTTGAAAATAGTGTTGGAAAGGTCTTCTCAAGGCGAATCGTATGCAAACGTTAAAAATACATGACACTTGATACCGACGACGTGATTGTCAACTGAAAAATATTGATGGATGTGCACATCGTTAACAATGTAAGCCCTAATATTGACCCTATACATCCAGGTATAATCTTACCAAGTGCTCAACATGCGGTTAGGGCTATTTATATTATTAGGGGTTTGTAACACTATGACACATGTGCCCTAGATGTAACTCATTATGGTCAACGAGCTAAAATAGAGTGCGTCTGGGCAGATATCTAGATCATCGTCGCAAGATGGTTGCTCCCAAGTGCATGACTGCATGCGGCTCGATGAGAGCTTTTCAAAACTGTCTTCAAAAGTGAATTTGAGTTATTTGTCGCCGAAATAATCAGTTTTGAGTGTTTGATGGACATGTCCATCAGCTGGCAGCTAAGGGGTTAACGGGCTCAGGTGCCTTTCCGTCTGCCTTCGGATGACTCTGGGTCTCGGGATGGGGGAACTCATCGGTCTCCGGTGCTCCTCTTGCTGCCTCCGGGTGACTCTGGGCTTCTGCTGCGGCCTGTTCCCTAGCTCGGTCTGCTCTGGTCATGACTGCTAGCGATTCGGCATCCCTTAAGGACTTCTCGCCTACTGCTAGGGTGGCAGCTGCGTCCAGCCAGAGGGCCGGCGTCTCTACCCACGTGAGCCCATTCAGATGGGTGAGCTCACCAATGACCGGTGCCGGACTGGTAGGAGGGAAGGACTCGTCCTCGGAATCACTATACTCGAAGGTGGCGCCTAAGACAGATGTAGGATCTTCGTCCTCTTCGAATCTCTTGCCTTTCGGCTCAGAGTACTCGGGTCCCTCTGTGGCGCGATCCACTGTCCCGAGGACAGAGGTAGGATCCTCGTCCTCTTCGGACCCCTTGCCTTTCGGTGCGGAGTCTCTGGGCCCATCCGTGGCGCGATCCACAATCCCTTTTTCCTTCAAACCCTCCCTGGCTGACATTTCCTGATAGTCTGGTCGCCGGGACTGCGCATCCGGTACTACCAAACAGCGCCCTGGCACGTGCTCCATTTGATGGACTCCTACCTCTACCAAGTCCTCGTACCAGCGAGCCTGACGTCGGCTGAGCTCCCTAGCCGGGGCGAAGAGCCACTGGAGGGGTTTGTGGTCTCCCATGAGCTTAAATGATGTAAAAATCAGATAATGTCTCCAGGTGACCGTGGTACAGTGATGGATGGCACAAAGCTCTCGTTCCCCAGCGTGATAGTTCTGCTCTGCGCTGGAGAACTGCCGGCTTTCAAAGGCCAAGGGCTGCAAGCCCCGTCCCTGATCCTGCATGAGTACACCCCCTAGTGCTACTCCACTGGCATCTGTCTGTACGAAGAAGGGTCTGGAACCGTCTGCTGCGCCCTTTTGATCGGGTAGGGCCAAGGCTGGGGAGGAGATCAAAGCAGTTTTCAGCTGTTTAAATATAATGCTGCCTTTTCATTCTCGCCCCAGGTCCAGTCCACGCCGGATTTGGTGAGGCGGGTCAACGGGTACGCGATATCTGCGAAGTTCTGGATGTACCTTCGGTAGAAGCCACACATGCCCAGGAACTGTCGCACGTGTGTGACAGTTTCTAGGTCTGGCCAATCGCGTACCGACGCAACCTTATCCTGCTGTGGGCGGCATCCATCCCGATCCACCACATGCCCTAGGAACCGGACTGCTCGTTTGCACAGTTTGACTTTCGACTTTTTAAGATAGACGGAATTCTTTCGACACGCCTCCAAGACCTGGCGGAGGTGGTCGAGGTGTACCTCATGGGCGCTCTTACCCGGAACCTCAGCTGAGAAAATCATGATGTCATCTACAAATACTCTGCAAAAGGGTAGGTGCCCGAGGTACTGGGTCATCATCCTTTGCCAGGTGCTTGGGGAGTTTGACAATCCCATGGGCATGACCAACCACTCGTACGCTCCAAAGTGCGTAGTCATTGCGGTTTTCTCCACGTCCTCCGCTTTCATAGGGACCTGCCAAAATCCCCAAAGGGCATCCATCGTAGAGAAGACGGTAGCCCCAAGAAGTAGGTCATCTAAGAGACTCTGTACATCCGGGAGGGGGTACTTATCCTTGATCGTGATCTCATTGATCTGTATGTAGTCAATGACTAGACGCAACTCCTTGGGATTACTTGGCTTGGGGACCATCAGCACGGGACAGCCCCACGGAGAGGCCGAGGGTCGTATGTACCCTTTGGCTAAGAGTGCATCTAGCTGTTGCCGGAGTTGCCGCAACTCCTCCTGCGACAACTTGTATCCTCGCCGGTGCAAGGGGTCCCCACTCCAATCTGGCCTGAGCCGGATACCGGACTTGTATTCCCTTGACTGGACCGATTCTGGCAGCTCTGTGCAAATGACATCTGCGAACTCCTTTTCCAGGTCCCTAAGCTGCTGCCAGATTTCTGGCGACACCGTCTCGTCTATCTCGTCCTCCGGCGGTTCCGGGGAGACCTGAGCGGTCTGTGGAGCTGGCGGCGGGGTAGTGACTGGCGGGACGACCGGTACCGGCTGGTCTGTGGTCCGCGGAGCTGGCGGCGGGGTAGTGTCTGGCGGCACGACTGGTGCCGGGGCTCTCGACCTCTGCCTCTGAGGACTCGGAACGGTGGGGACTTTTGGTCCCGGCGGCTGCCCAGCGGAGGGGCCACCTTCAGCACCAGGCTGACCGACTGCTGCGACCTGGTCACGCCAACGCACTCGCTTACGCCGTGCTCGGGGTCGTCGCTCCGCGACCAGACCCCGGCCCTGCTGGAGCGCCGCGGCTGCCTGAGCGTGCCAGGTGGGTGGCTTCCCGGCCGCGTGATCCTCTATCGCCTGTCTACGCACCGCTGGCGGAAGCAACGCAAATGCTCCGTTCGCTTCCTTGCTAGCGAAAACGCTGAGAGGGTCAGGATGATACCCGGCCTCGTCAACCGTACCCGCAAATCCCTTTGGCCTAATATCCTCGACCACCGCCCCTACTCTCCGCAAATGACACGCCCCTTCCACGTCACTGTAGCCGGACTCGGAGCTGTCCGAAACCAACCCTTCCGGCCCCTCAGACTCCTCTGCTCCGTCCGGCACCGTTGCGCTGGGGCGCACGCTGACTTCACTATCCTCGGACCCGGAGGAGGGTTCTGACGCTAGGCCTGCTACAACATCGTTGGGGGAATCCTCGTCGGAATCTCCCCCCCCTTGTTGCAAGCTAACGCGCCAAAAGACCCATCGGGGCCGAGGTAGACAACGAAAGCTTGCTCCTCTTTGTTTCGGAGGGCCCGCAGGTCCCGACGAGCTCGACGTTGGCTCAAAATGACTCCCTGCACCAGTGCCATTGCCGTGTCCTTGGAGCGACTGGGGTCCGGGGACCCCGGCGAACAGCCGGTGATGACGACCTCTTCCCTGCCCTTGGTGAACCGGACCGAACCCCAATTCTTATAATCCAGTGTAACCGGAGAAAGGTTTGCCAGCCAAGGACCTCCTAGGATGACATCCACCTTGAGGTCGAGGGGCATTACCCGAAGCTCAACCTGCTGGCCGTATGCCCCCTTTGACGTCTCAGCAAGGAGCTTGGGCCTGATGCAGGAATTAGCATCATACGTGGTGCCGTCAGCCACTCGAACCCGCATGGCTTGCTCGTGGCGCACCGGCTTGATGCCGGTGAGCTTCTGCAGTGTACTCTTTGCGATAATGTTGGTGGACGCTCCCGAGTCCACCAACACCTTGACTCTGACGCCCGCAATCCAGGCCCAAAACAGCAGCAACGTCGGTGTGCGACTGTGCCTGTCGAAACTCCTCGGGCGCGCTCCCATCGAGGACACCGCTGCCAGGGACTCACACCAGCTCGGACTGATATCGCCGTCCTGCATTATGCAGTCCAGGCGGGCGACTGACGTTTCCGCGTCGGAGTCACAGTCCGGGAGGCAGTAAGTGCATGCATCAGCCAGCAGGCCGATGGCGACTGCTTTCTGGACTACACTGCGCTCCGGGAAGTCTGGGGGGGAACCGCGACTTGAACTGATGCTGCAGCCAGTTTAGCCGCTATGTGCTTTCTGACCCGCTCGTCCCGGTGCATCAGCTCATTGTCCTGCTGAAGTTCCCTATTTTCCTTTTCCAACTCCTCCTGCACGAAGGCGTGGAAGTCCGCATGGCGTTCTGTTGAGGTAGAAGCCGGGTCCCTATCCTCCAACTCGTATCTGCGTCGCAATCGAGAGGCTCGAAGCGCCTTGTCTTCAGGAGTCAGCCATGGTCTGCGTTTCGGACCCAGAGCCTGGCGAGCCCTGCTTCTGGTCAACCACGGCCGACTGGGCTTTGTAGGTCTCTCTGGTGGTGAGAGCTCTTCTCCCTCGACGGGCTTGGGCTTGGCTACGCGAACGAACCGTCCGAACTCCTGATCCAAGATGGCTCGGCGTCGGCGATTGAATTCACGTACCCTGACAAGCCGCTTCAGGCGCTTATCTAACTCTTCTCGATTCAACTGGGGCTTACTAGTTGTGGGGCCAAGCTTCTTGCTCACTCGCCTTTGCCCTGCTCTCCAAAGCGCAAGGGACTTGACCGGTCGGACCTCTGACTCTTCCAGCTCCAGATACCTTTCTAGCGCCCTAATGGCGGGACGCAGGCGAGCACCTGGCTGCTGGGCCTTAAAGGCTTTCCTAACTCTGGGGGGTAAACGCTGAGCCCTGAACTTCCAGTGCCCGCGAACTCTCGCAACATCCGACCCCTGGTTCTCCAAGTGCTGTAGGTAGACTGCCCGTGGCTCAACTGTGTGGCTCGACCGGTTTTTATCCCGGGAGTCCGCACCGGTGATCCAACAGAGCAGCTCCCACGGCTCCTCGGGACGCGGAACCGAGGCGGTTGCTGGGGTTCTGGCGGACTTCCAGAAGTTCGCCTGCTCTCTCTGGATGCGTTGCTCGACCTGTTCCCGCTCAGGAGGCTCTGGGCTTCCCGTGCGGGTGGCGGCTAGCATGTCCAAATCTTCCTGTTCACACTCCCCGACCCGACTCTGGTTCCTGAGGTGGCGCCTGGCGCTGCTACTAAGGTGTCTCCCGCACCTTCTCCACCTATCACGCAGCACCTGCATCGCTGTGGACGCCGGCGCGGGGCCCTTTTGTCCCCCCGACCCCGCTGTGACGGGGCCCGCGCCCTTTACTGCGGGGAGGACGCCCCGGGCTGGGGAGCGTCCTCCTGGACAAAATCCAATCCGATGGCAGCCAAAGCTTCTTCCATCGAATCGTCCCCTATTAACGAGAGTTAGTTTTGGTCCAGTCCAGTCCGTCCAGTCCGTCCAGTCCGTCCAGTCCGCAGTTTGGACGGACTGGACGGACCGGACCAAACATTTTTAACATTCTAAGATTTCGCAAAATAGGGCTCCCATACTTAAGCCCATACTTAAGGAGTGTAACGCGTCGGTCCGCGTCGACGCCTGCGTTTTCACATACTTAAGAAAATTTAAATTTTTCTTCATACTTAAGGAATATACACCGACTGCCCCTTCCCCCCCTAATCAGGGACTCAGGGGGTATAACCCAGTCGCATGTGAGTTTCAAACGTGCGTCAGAGAGACGAACCCAACGACCGAGCTTGACAATCGTATACGATTGTCACACGTGAGTCTGGGTGTCGGACCTAGTGCTCCAGCTTGTCGTGGGGGGCATACTACTCCACCTTGTTGGAGTCCGTGGAATTCGATAGCCTTATGCAGATTCGACAAATTTGCCTGGCGATGAACCGGCAGAACTCAACAAAGCACTTGTTGTGCGTGCAAGGTCGTATTCGTTCATTGGAGGATAAGTGGGTTAAAGGCGTCCTTACTCAGGCAGAGTTTGCAGATGGTCGCGAATTAATGCAAACAGTTCGTGCTGGCGCGACAGGATGGCTTCCACAGAGGGGCATCCCTGCAACGGACACCCACCGTCCAGATAAGGTAAACCATGGGGGGGTTTCGCGCAAACGCCCTGCGGAACTTCCCTCGGAAGGCGTCGCCTCCAAGAAGACGCGCACTGCCTCGGCGGTGCCACCTGCCTCTGCGGCAAGACCTACCTCGGCGGCAAGACCTACCTCGGCGGCACCACCTACCTCGGCGGCAAGACCTACCTCTGGGGCAAGACCTACCTCGGCGGCACCACCTACCTCGGCGGCAAGACCTACCTCGGCGGCACGTCCGGAGCGTGCTTTAGTTCGCGTTTACCCGGAAGCTGGTGGGGACTTCCAACCTTCCCTGCTTCACGTCATGCGGGCAGGCACTAACGGTAAATGCTATGGACGGAAGTCTAATGGTTCTCGTCACGACATCCCAATCGCGAAAGGGCAGCTGACTATTGGGTACACCGGAAGCTTGACCTATTATTTTCCAGGAAAAAACTTAACGCTTCAAAAGGGTCAAGTTCGCGAAGTGAGGACCACTCCCCCGATCCGGATGATTATATTCTGCTCGTGGAAATGTGTTCAAAACCCATGGTATTGTTGTCACGTTTCGATGCCTGGACTGCCCGAGGGGGGGGCGAACCGTGTACCCAAACTTATTGCTGTTGCACCAGACACAAAGATCCTGGAAAGTGAGGAGACTCGTCTATGTTCACTTGGTGTTTGCGTTGCCCATGAGGATGTGACCCCAGAAGAGGCTCGAGGACACCTATTAACGCCAGGGTGTCCTTCAGGAGGCACTTGGCCCACTCTTTCGGGCGCTGCTTCGCCTGCGGACAGTCGCGGGCGTAATGGTCCATGCTCTTGCACAGACGGCAGCCCTCGTACTCTGGGGAGCCGAGTCGTTGCCCTGTGGGTGTCGGGGTGCTAGCGGATGTCGCCATGGCTAGCAGCTCCTCTGTGACATCTACGTGGGCCAGCAGCTGGACCGAGCGGCTCGTCTTATCCTGGCTCTGCCGTAACTCCCGCTCAGCTTCTATGGCCCAGGTCAGGAGTTTGTGGCGGCCTTTACTGGCCGTCCGGCTCAGGGTCAGGACCGAAGAGCCTTGCCTCTCGGCTATAAGGAAGACTCTCCTCCTTACCTCCGGTATCAACCCAGTAAGGAATATTTCCAGCAGCTCCTCTTCTGGCACCGGAGTGGTGAGCTCGTGGGCAGCCAGCATGCTCACGATGTCGTGAGCAAGGTGCACCCCGTCCCAGAACTCGCGGACCGTGCGAGTCTGTCTGTCCTGACTTTGACGCACGCGACGCAGGAACGGACCGATCGACGCCATCTCCCCCTTGTCGGGCATCACCAGCTGCGCCAAGGGGACCACTATGACGTCCAGGGTGAGGTTCTTACCGTCCCGAGCTTCCTTCAACACCGAAGAAAGCTCGCGGTACTCGGAGCTTAGTTTGCCGAAGCAGTGTCTGGCCACTTCCGACAGCAGGGAGTGGTCTGACAACACCGTCTCCTCACCCCCGCTCTCTAGTGTGCCCAGACGCACCATCTCCATGGCGTAGCGCACCGGCTCCAGTTCCCGAACCTCCCTGACCTGCCGAACAAATCGGAGGAGCCGACCAAAGACGTGGGACGACCCCTCCACCTCTGTGTGGTATCTGTCCACTGCCTTCTCCATGGCTCTGAGGGCCTCCTTGAGAGCGTGCTGCTCGTCCTTACGACTGTGATGGCTTCAAGACTCCCTGTAACGAGAGGACGAGAAGGTGAACTGGCTGTCGCCATCCCCGTCCTCACCCGGCCCATCGCCGCCAGGATCCTCGCCCGGACCCCCCGGATCTCCTGGCCCTCCAGGGTCACCGCCCCCCGAGCCTCCGGGACCTCCATGACTGTTGACATCGGGCACCTCCGGAAGCTCGTTTGGCTCCGAGTGCTCAGGTTGAGGGACCATAGAGACCGCGAGTCACAGCGATAGAGACCGCGAGCCACGTGTTAGAGTACTCGAGCATTACCGTAGCCGTACTCGTACAGCTTTACACAGCGCACGTAGCATAAGCTACTTACCATTTACAAAACCTTTTATTCTCATACCGACACCATCTTGGACGATGGTTTCACAACTTGGTAAATTAGGATTATTTCGCTTTACAGGCATTTATAATAATAATCAGGTAAAATAATTGAATCCTGGGCTTACCCAAATCAATACACCACCACCAGCACCGGCAACTTTAGATTCCATAGCTGTTCCGATATATGAATCACCCGCTGTGATCTGAGCACTATTGATTTCCCCACCTACTATGCATTTCACACGTTGGCCCTTCACGTACGTATTATCTGTAACAGCGGCATTTCTACATGTGGTGAAACCGCGTCCGATCAACACGAAACAACTCTGAGATGCAGCACTGTCTTGAATACATACACCGATGGGTGTACAATTCTGATTACTTTGAGAATACGAGTTATTAAACGGTTGAACTCCATTCACGGTGTTTATTCCATCATCATCGAACATAACAATAGTAGTCGAAGCTGTAATCGTATCGGCGGTATTATTTACAAATGTAAACACATCCCCGGTGAATCTCAACGGGTTTGCTGGAAGGGTGGTATGAGCGTACGCTTTCGTAATGAGTGTCAAAGGTACGCCTGATAATGTGAGTGAGTTGGTTGAACTTGGATAAGCGTAATTCGACGAGTTACTTAAAATAACAGACGCAGAATTTAATTCATCCAATTCCATGATCGAACCGGTATTCCCCACAGCCAATACTTGACTCAATGAACCAATACTTCCATTGTTAACAGCTCCACTTCTAACTTCGTTTGATGCTGAATCGTAATACAATTGTAGACTTTCTGAACTTACATCAGGACTGGCCCTGATAGGTCTGATATAGCAACTACTTGCCACACCGGCGTTCAGTTCAATCCCGCTTGCGTTCAAAACGATCGTATTATCTGTGTTCACCGTACTCTGGGTACTACTTTATGCTGCCAAAGCACCTTGGTCTATGGAACTTTCACCGGCTGCATTTCCCCCTGAGTATTTTCCGATATTCACGGCTGCATCTTTGCAATTAACCTGACCGCTGTCGTCGCCTATCGCCACTACGAAATCCCCGCAGTTGGTATTGACTGCACCTGAGCCGATTGCTATGGTATCGTTACGTGTTGTATTGTTAATAGATAATGCATTGCGGCCGATCGCTATAGAACGGTCTCCATTGTGGTCGCAATTAACAAATCCTTGAGTTTGTTCTCCGATTGATATTTTACCAAAACCAGCAGAACCTGATTCAATCCTAAGATTATTTCCACTGAGTTTCTCTTGATTGACAATCATGGTACCTGTACCTGTATATGAAACATCTGCGACACTGCGCTTGCAGCCCCTCTGGTGGTCACGTCTTGAAGTGTAGATGTATCCGGTTGAACTGGGAGATTTGTTAATGCTGCCCCGTCACCTACAAATGCTGATGCAGTAATACTATTTGTCGTCGTGCTTCCTTGATCAGTGACCGATTGTAGATTCTGATTTGCACCAGAAGGTAAGTTAGTTAACAATGAGCCATCTCCGCGATATTTGCCTGCTGTCAATGTTAGATCGCCGGTATCAAGAACTACTGGGCCATTGGATACCAGCAGTCCACTGCCGAGAGGCTCTATATTGATTGTTGTCTGCAAGCATATTATCTCGTTGATGCCTGCTTCGCCTATCTTAACTCGTGTTTACAGGATCCAAACTTTTAATCTCAAACGATGCATCGAGGTCATCGAGACCTGCTGAAAACTTTGATTTAGACAATGGGTTGTTTAACACGTAGTCTGCAAATTTTATGGAAGTGTGTACCTTTAACGATCCATCTGTCAACAAGGACATTTGTTCTCGTTCATTCAATGGGTCTTGAGTATCTATGAATTTGATATTGTTCTATCTGGTAGCGTATGTCCGAACCGATATGCATCGTCTCTAACGGCGAGTCTACGCTGCCTATAGTTTGACACACAATTGTATCGCACGTTAGTGTATCGGTTGGACCCGTACCATTTACAAATGGTTTACCGTTAATTTCTTTCACTATTAGATTTGAACCAAAAGCTGACATTATATATTATACTTTTTATATTTTATGCCGTATTCCGATAAGATGTTGAAATCACATACCAATTTCCTGGAATGTCGACAATGGTAGTTGAACCTGATTGATACGTCCTTTCGCCTGATGCAATTAGAGTGACGCTCGTTATACTGTCGCCATTGTTTACACCATTTTCCAACTTAATATCGCCGTCAGTTGTGTCTGAATATCCATTTATTCTGTCACCCGCAAACTTTTGAAGAGTCACTGATTGGCCCGTTGCGGCTGTTCCGTTATAAATTGTAAACATTTTACCTTTGATAGCAGGTACACATTCCGGCAACCGAACAATTGAGGCAGTATCACCTAATATAATTTGATTCTGTACATCATCCTTTGTTAATTCTATATCTTGTTCCATTTCTCTCTACTGTTCGGAATGTGGTGTTCGTGTATGTTAATGTTTTTGCATTCAATTCATTTCCGAAAGCTGACATTGTATATACTAATCTATGAAAAAAAACAAAGGTACAGGTTGCAACAATCGACTATTCAATGGATGCTCCATCGGGAAATGGAACATTTCCATTTCTTTGGACACTTTTTGATTGTGCCCTAAAGTATAAGATTTGTATCCAGCCAGAGGATGAACGTTGCTGATCCTAAATGGTGGATATGTGATATCATTGATTGTTTTACATGGTAGCTGTTGCATCATAACGGTCTAAAACCTGACATTTGAAACATCGTCGCGGTGTGAATTTGTTTGTCCACGTTCGGTCCTACATCTTTTATCATGTTGTACCCAACCAATCCTGGTTGTTGAGCCATGTTTGTATACTATTAACCGCTTTTTAAAATACCGTTTCGATTACACGGTTTTGACCAATACGAAGAACGGCTGTCGTTTCGCAAATAATCATTACCTCGTTACTGCTTGTCAGACCTACCGTTTGTGAAGCGTCAGCTGGTTGTGCGACATGAGTTTGAAAATAGACGGAACTGTTCAAACCCCGAGAATCCAATCCTGTCATACTGCGGACACCCATTTCTGATGGAAGATTTAAACGTACCATAGGAATGAACTGATTGTTGAGCCAATCGTCGTAACTGTTATTTTTACAACCCGACAACGTTCCGTAATTGTCAGCTTTACCGATGGTCAAGAGATTGAATGCAGCAAGAGGATCGACTCTATAGTTAGGAACGAACAGGTTATTCAAGTTAAATTGTAGAGCACCTAAATGACCAGCTGAAAATCTAAAGTAAGACGGGAGGTAAGCTGTACCACAGGTGTTTTCCAATTTGATAAGGCCTAAAGGGGAAGCGCCTTTTTTGTGTCGCGAGGTGTATTTTTTTTGTCGTGTCGCAAACAGATCCGATTATACTCAACATTATACACCGACGGTTCGCAGCTTTTTCAAAAAAAAGCTGCAAGGTCCTGCGTTTCCCTTATAGGAGCGAAACAGGTTTTCCTGGAAAAAGTGACATCGACGCACACGATACTACCAGAACTGTCCACCTTTGGGGCCCTTTTTTACGGAAACAGTGTGATTTCCTGTCAGATCGGGAGTAACCGCCCATATATAATTATATTGCAGTCCACACCGGTCACCTTAAGATGGCAAGCAGGAGAGTTATACAAATCGGTGGAGCATTGCCGCCAATCAGAGACGCATAGAATATTCCTGGGCGTAGTATCGAATTATGGATATTCATGCAGAAGTTATCAGCAAGACAGATTTCAGATGGCGTATAAAAGATATTTCCGACTGATCGCCAATCAGAGGAGCCATGAGATTAGATAAACTCCATGAATATGGGTCACACGCGAAATACCATAAGCTGACTGTGCACGTACAAGGAGCACGTTTTTTTGTATAATTATAGAAGGCGCACGTGCTACAGATTTCAGGGTGTTTTACATGAGATGTTTTGGACTGATCGCCCATAACCGCCAATAAGAAGTGCGAGCGCCTGAGATAGGCACCATGAATATGGGACGACAAGGGAAAGGGATCACACGACAAAAACGAGATGGTTTTGCAGACGATGGATAAGCCAATCAGCGACGCGATCAGTTTCGATTTATATATTGGTAAATTAAAAAACTGCACCACAAAAAGCCCTTAAGTGTGGCTCCCTTGCGACAAATGCGATGCGACTGGTTCCAGACTTTCGCAACATGCTGACATGGCATGGGTTTGCGACACGACAAGAAAAATTCACCTGGCAGACATGCTGACATGGCATGGGGCATGGCTGTAAAATGGGACAGAAGGGGAACAATGGAATCCCACTGTGTGACTACATGACATGGCAACGCATGTCATGTCATGGCGAAATCGGTTCACCGGTGAGACCCACGCGGGCCGCGGCTGGCTGATTTCACATATGAGATATCTCGATGTTGACTCTCACATTCATTCTTGACCCTTTCGTTTAGCGGCGCACCTCACAATGTTTTTTGCTGTGCCCTGCTTTGTACTGCTGCATGTATTTTTTCCCTTCATACTAACTAATTTCCGGTATATCCTAACATCCTTGCAGAGTTGTGTTTCATTGTTCTACAGGTCGCGTTCGTTTTTGCTATATGTGTGACGCCCCCAGCAACATTCGGGTATTGCTGGCGGCATTCTTGTAGGCCGGCTGACGGGCTGTGCCGCTGCCCGTCGTTTTGATGTTGTCGCAAGCATTCACTGACTGATATTTTGCAGGAATTTACTTTTGGTTTTCGAGCTTCTGTTTTGTATTCGTTCTGTTTCTCCTGTGGTGAGTCTATTTTTCGAGGGCGATGTCTGCACAGTTTGTGCAGCGTGGGTTCGAGCCCCACCTCTCTCACTGACTTTTCCCTCCGTAATTTTGCAGGATACTTTTCACGTTTTCCTGTTTCGCCGCACTCCTGCACGTTTGTTTCGCATTCCTGAACGCCTGTTTCGCATTCCTGAACGCCTGTTTCGCATGTGTGCTGTTGGTCGTTGCGTGTACGTTTGGTTTTGTTATTCATTTTATTTCTGACCTGTTTGCGATTACCGTGTGCAGGTATTTCAAATATCTCATGCTCGTTGGCGAGACGCATGTTACGGTGTGGAAATTGTGAAGAGTGTTGAATTATTTTGCTTATTGGCTTCCAATGCGTATTTGCCTGCGTGTTTTTGTGATGATTGCAATATTTTTTCACTTCGTTCTGACGTTTTCGCATTCGCTGTGTGCAGGTAATTCAGGTTCACCTTTATCGCTGGCGAATTGCATGTTGCTGTATCCAGCAACCTGCTTAGCCTTTAGATTTTAGAACTTAGAAGTCAATCTTTTATAGGATTTGTTTTGTTTGTACCTGACTTAATAACAGTATGCACTGCACATTTATTGTTAAGATGTATAAGCATAGTTATGTAATTAAAATAGAGTAGAAAATAGTGCATGCTGTGCTAACGTGAGCACATTTCCCTGCCAATTGTTAGTTAATTTGCATATGCTAGCTTGTCAAATTGTTTCTTTTCTTCCGTAAACTGTGATATGGTATACTCCATAATCTTTTGTATAAGTTTTGTAGATTCAGTTCAAAAATATAGTCTTCTTTGTGTCGCTGCGACAATAATCAGCCCCGCACTCACTGTTTGTCGCACTGCGACAATAATGAGTCCCGTACTCAGTTTTGTCGCCCCAGAATATAATTGATATGTCGCATGGTGCGACAAAAATAAAAGATCATGCGACACAAGTGAAGTGCTACCGCCTAAAGGTTTATCCCGATAATCCCCTGGACGTTAAACAGCATATATGTTATCAATACACTGTGAACTCAAAGAGAATCGCGTACTTTTGTCCATCGTGGAGGCCCCTTCAAAAAACGAAAAATAGTTCTTATACGAAATTTCCAAAAAACCGTCACGCAATTTTGATTCCACGGCGGCATCGTAGACACCTGAACTGAAAGTGATTGTTTCTACGGTAAATTAAAGATCGTCTAATAAAAAGTCCCCTTGTGATATTAAAGTCTGTTGGGCTTTTTCCGTGAGATCGTCTTCAGGTGGACTACCTTGGACAAACGCTCCTAACACCTCAGGCCCATGCAAATACAATATGATTTGAACTGGAGGAAGAAGACTTGTATCGATATAACTGGGCTCGGCTTCTTCTAATATACTGAGCCAGGTATTCAAGATGTATGGACGTGGTGTGGCATAGAAATTGTCAGCAACATTGATTTCTTGATTTTTGAGAACACGTTGATAAGTCATTTCTTTACTGAGTGTTGTTTTGATAGTGTCGAGAACGGTTGCTACCGTGCTGTAACTTTGAAAACCAGTGGTCAACTGCTGCCCTCCTGCGAAGACCTCACAGCGAGAGATGAGCTTTTCAAGTCCGTTGGGAAGCGTAACAATTAAATTTTTAGCTGTAGTGTCCGTATATGCTATAGGAGTTTTGCACGAACCTTTGCAATGCATACTGAGACTCTTCATATTATACTATATAATAGTGTTACATATAGTATACAATGACTTATCAAATCAAAGCTCACACAAAAAATCAAGCACGGAAACTCGGTGTGCAGATCAGCCCATCAAATAATCAAAGCAAAAAGATTGATGTTTTCAAGGATGGTAAATTGGTCGCTCAGGTCGGACAGCGAGGTGCTTCTGATTATCCTACATACATGGCCACTAAGGGTAAAGAGTATGCCGATGAAAGACGTCGGCTGTACAAAATCAGACACAAGAAATACCGCAATGTCGTCGGTAGCAATGGATACTATGCAGACCGATTGTTGTGGTAGGGTGTCACAAAGTGAAACTTACAATTACTATGTATACAAATCTCAGTTTCTGATAAAAACAAGTGTGTCACAATTAGAGAATCATTATTATAGTAAGATCAATCCCCACTTTATGACAATGGTAAAATGTCCCATGTCGTCCAATCAATGTTTCCTTTGTCATAACTGAAATTAAATGTCTTGGATTCCGATCTGACTTCCAACCCTAATGGCAACAATCTTTGATTGTTGCTTTTTTGTGCATGTCTTATCGCAAGGTTATTCATTTTTACTGGGTCGTTCCTTTGATTTAGAATCATATCTTTCATAACATCATGATTGATATGTTCTAAGTTTTCAGTACTCAAAGAGAAGCCCTTTATTTTTGTCATACAATATTCATCGGCGAGCTTCAGGCTGTATGACTTTGGTCCAGTACTCAGGAATTCAATGCACTTACCGTGTTCCTTTTCCAATCCTTAAGCGCACACTTGAGATAACCGAGCCATGGCTGTCTATAATAACCAGTCCCGTGATATATATGATAGTTCTCTTGAGTTTCTATATATATAATAGAATCAGTATCAAAGTATAATACATTTAAAAACCCGGTGGCTTCTATCAGGTCGTACAATTTCAATCGTCCATAGCTGGTTATGAACGCGGCCAACACCTCGTTCGTTGAAAACCGTGTGTCGGCATACACATCAGAATTCTCGGTAAAATTCATCAACACCATCTCATTCTCTTCAGATCCAATAAACTCATATTTACAATCGTACCTCTTATTACTGATTGTATTGTAGAATTCACCTGGGTTCTGAATGACCTTACTTTTAGATTTGTTTGATCGTTCACCTGGTTTACCATACAATATGTTTTGCATATCTTTTGCAACTTGTCTCATACCTGGATTGTATTTGATGTTTCGTTTGTCTAACTTGATACTTTCACGAACTTCAAAGTCTTTGACGAATGTATCTATGTCACCATCAGGTGGCCCTGACGACTCGGTCTTGAGTTTTAAAAACTTAACAATGTATGCACCGAACAAATCAGTTGTAGTCTCCTTCCAATGCTTGATTTCATAGATGTCAAGAATTTGATATCCCTTTTCAATCGCTTTCTCCAATTCCACCGTGGTCCACGCACGTTCCAACCATTTCATACAACGGAAAGATCAATTTGTTGGTCACGTGTGGGAGTACACCAAATTTGAGATGTTTGTTTGGTAGTATTTTACATCTAATCAATCCAAAGTAACCATGAATGTCAAGTGATTGTACATTTCTGATTATCTCCGGGTGGCCTTTTTGTAATCGCTTCGTTTTCATTATAGATGGATACATAGAATTGAAATCTTGATGTCTAATATACGGGCTACAATGTGTACATTGTTGCTTGTCATTGTCTTTGCATTTATAAAACAACTTACCTAAATCAACTCTTGCACCATGATAGGAGTCTCTATCATGAATGGGAGAAGCTAACTTTTGTCTATCTAAGAATGCATTTCCAACTTTTGAAGTTTTCAATTGAGCGACTTGTATATCCCATTCCGATTCCCATGTATATACAAGATTGTAGCCAGCTGCCTTGATGTCCTCTAATCGTTTCATTGTTTGACGATTAACTTCGCCAAATGTCATACCCGATCGCCGACCTTGTTGATACTGAATATCATCTTTGTGATACTTCTTCAAATCTGCATGAAACCAACTTCCAAGGAACTCATAGACGGTGTTTGTATCCTTACCATAGGCATCCACATGTATATGCGAAATCTTTGAGTTTATAGTTCCTCTTCCCATCTGAATCTATAACAAGCTTCGCCGACGTTGTATGAACTATGTAGTCATTGGTTCTCTTTAATTGAAGAATTTTGAGATTTGGTTAATGACTGAAGGATAGCTACCGAGTCTGTTGGCATGCATTCATGTCGCCATATGTTCACAGCCAATTGAGCCAATGTTAGATAGCTGAATGGATCGAACTTATTATCGGTGATCTTAGGAAAACAATCTCTGAAATCGAAGACAGGTCGTCGAAGAATCGTAACATCATCGTGACAATATCTCGCAAGCTCTTTTGGATGTTCAAAAATACAACATTTACTCTTTCTCTCAAACCACCAATGATATAACTTTGTATAAGCTTCAGGTTGTAAGATTTCTGGATTGTAGTATTTGATATCGGGATAAAGACCCATGTGAGAAATCGCGAGCCATGGGCTACAGCGCGAACGAGATACGCATGGCTGATGGCCTGAGTGACGAAGAGCTGGCAAGCATTTTGGGCTTGGCTATGGACCGCAGGGCTATGGAGCTATTGATGGCGGTTGCAGAGGCGAGCAGGAAGGGACTACCCCACAGCGAGGAGTCCCCGGTGGCGGAAAATTCCTCAGGACAGCCGATCGTTGTAGATAACAACTGGGCAGACCATGCGAGGTCGGACCTTCAGCAGAGACAAGCTTTGCTGGCGAAGTGGGTTGGAAATTCGAGCGCATACACTCAGCAGTTGGCAAAGACCATGAGTCACCGTGACTGGGAAGCGAAGTTGCAGGCAATGTGCTCGCAAGGGCAGAAGGGTGCGCAAGGCATCGGTGCGAAGCGACAGAGCTCGAGCACTAAGAAGAAGCAATGGCAGCTTTACGCCATTGATCAATACCGTCAAAGGCACAAGAGTCACTTTGTGAGAGGGTGGAACTCAATCAGCACGCGCCGAAGTGCCAGCTTGGAGTCCACTTGGTGAAGAAAAGGAGATGAGGCTTCCGAGGCTCACATGCACCACCAGACTCACGAGCTTGGTGGCCAGTGTCGCTGAACAACATGCCGACCGAGATAAGCATCGAGACATACACGACGATGAGTGGTGCCTCAGGTGGCTGAAGTCCAAAGGCAGCGTGGAACTGCCGGAGGACGAAGTTCGTCGAGTGAAGAGGCGCGCAGCGCGACACCGGTGGGATGAGACCACCGATGAGGTCTACATTATCACGTTATTATCAGGCAAGGAGGTAAGAATTCCGAAGCCTGCTGACCGTTTGGCAT
>LGRX02032610.1:0-26782 GCA_001247695.2 Cymbomonas tetramitiformis | reverse complement strand
TAGCACTCTGAATCTTGATGGATGATTGGTCCTAGGCGGGCCGGACGGTGCTGTACAGGTGTCGGATTCTTCCCACTTTCATTCGCAATCGGGGAGATGATCCTGATTGGCTTAGCTGCACTTATCTGGTGCCTTCCCTTCTCCTATTTGTGTTCAGGGATTTTTTTTATCATTATTGCTTTGCTGCGCTTAACTGGCGCCTCTTCTAGTTTGATGTGCAGTGGGTGAGTTGGTGATTGATTGCCATATCAAAGTGTGTGGCCCGATTGCTGCCTCGGCCTGTCCAGGGTTATTGACCTGAGAACGATGGAGAGCGCGCAGGTCGTGGCAGAAGCTGACTGCGATCACCGCCGTGCTAATAGGAGCCATGCTGCCGCTTGTGTGGTTCCTGCTTCCGGAGACGCCCGCGTGGTATGCAATGCAAGGGCAACTCGAGCAGGTCACTGCTCTCCCCGCGCTGCTCCCGCCACGTGCTCCCTGCCAGCTCAGCCATGCTGCATGAGTCAAAGATCACTGCCGCAGACGGTCAGTCAAAGATTTTCACACTCCAGGGGTGCGGAAATGACGCATATTCCAGGGTATTGGAATCTGTAGTGCCTGTATATGATTTTGATGTCAAGGAGTAGGACCACTATAGCTCACAAACCCTAAAGAAACCCTGAGAAATCCTAACTTTAGGGGCCCTTTACAGTGTTTAAAAGGAAGAGAAAGCTGTGATCAGATCAGAGCCGTAGGATATGTGGGGAACGACGGTGACCATCTGATCGGAATGATGGATGAAGGGAAAATGACAGGGATCCGAGGGCTTGCACAAACTCTGAATCTGGGACTACAGCAGAGGCCTAGAATGTGATAGTGCGATGCCACCTTGCGTATTGTGATTGGTCGTCAGTGTCTATTTGCTGAGCGAACGGGCTATCAAGTTTGAGTAATGGACAATGTTAATTGTTTTTTTTTTTAATATAACCACCTTGAATTCTTAGAAGGGTTGCGGAAATGATGGAAATGACGCATACTCTAGGTTTCCGGTAATGACACATACTCTAGAGTTGCGAAAATGACGCATATTCTAGGGTTGCGAAAATGACGCATACTCTAGGGCTATAAAATGACCATGTCTAGGTTGCGAAAAATGATGAGATACTCTAGGGTTGGCAAAATGATGCATACCTAGGTTGCGAAATGACGATAATGACATTATGGAAACTTATGCATACTCTAGGATTGCGAAAATGACGCATACTCTAGGGTTGCGAAAATGACGCATACTCTAGGGTTGCGGAAATGATGCATTCTCTAGGGTTGCGGAAATGACGCATACTCTAGGATTGCGGAAATGACGCATACTCTACGGTTGCGGAAATTATGCATACTCTAGGGTTGCGAAAATGATGCATACTCTAGGGTTGCGGAAATTATGCATACTCTACGGTTGCGGAAATGACGCATATTCTTGAGTCGACTGAATATCAATTTGCATGGGAGAATTTTGCTGCGGTGGTTGTGAGCTGCACTCATGGTGCGCGGCTTCCAGGTTCCCTTTGTAGCTATCAATCTGCCGCATCGCACCTCGGCTTAGCTTTTGTGCTGCATGGAGCCTTGATTGGCGAGCATCCGTGCCTGCATGCATCCGTGCCTGCATGCATCCGTGCTCAGCTTGCACCCGTGCTCAGCTTGCACCCATGCTCAGCTTGCACCCATGCTCAGCTTGCACCCGTGCTCAACTTGCACCCGTGCTCAGCTTGCACCCGTGCTCAGCTTGCATCCGTGCTCAGCTTGCACCCGTGCCTGCATGCATCCGTGCCTGCATGCATCCGTGCTCAGCTTGTATCCCAGCCAGCTAATCATGGCCTGCCTTTGCATCCGTGCTCAGCTTGCACCCGTGCTCAGCTTGCACCCGTGCCTGCATGCATCCGTGCCTGCATGCATCCGTGCCTGCATGCATCCGTGCTCAGCTGTCACTATGCTCAGCTTGCACCGCGCTCAGCTTGCACCGTGCTCAGCTTGCACCGTGCTGCTTCATTTAGCGCTGAGGCGGGTTAGGACCTGTGTTAGGCGAGTCAAGGGTCTGCTCGCCAGGTTGCATGCCGAGCGCTAGCTCATTGCTAACCGCGCCTTACCTCACTGGTGATTTACCAATGGCCCTTAGATAGCTAACCGCATCTCACCTCACTAGTGATTTACCGATGGCCCTCGGATAGCTAACCGCGTCTCACCTCACTCGTGATTTACCAATGGCCATTAGATAGCTAACCACGTCTCACCTCACTGGTGATTTACCAATGGCCCTCGGATAGCTAACCGCGTCTCACCTCACTGGTGATTTACCAATGGCCCTCGGATAGCTAATCGAGTGGTTGACATTTCGCAAACAACGCGATGCAAGGGAGGCGCCTTCTGTTTGCGTGAAGCTGCGATTGGAAGACGGACATGATGTATAACCCGGGATGGTGAGGGTCGATGGTTCGAATATATTTCGTCAGGAAGTAGCGCTGCTGGCGGAGGCTGCCGAGTGCAACAAGTGCAGCACCTACAAGGCTCAGATGGCGAGCTTTGCGACTGATCCTCTCGTCGAGCCTGTCGCAGATACAGCAACGGGTCAAGCGGAAGTGAGCGCGCTTACTGAACAAGTATGAATCAGCCCCTCAATGCTCAAATGCGGGTGAATGTGTGCGGTATCTTGGCACGCCCTGTTCCTGATTGCTTCTCATTTCCACTAGCATGGTGGTGGGCTGGCTTTGCCGGCCCGATGCGGTTCAGTGCTCTGCAGCTCTACAGCCCTTTATCTCTGTGGGGAGCGCCTCGGTGCCCTGGTTAATTATTTCATGTATTGTCTATTGTCAAACCACTGGTCTGCATTCATCAACCAACAGTTTCCATCCATTCATCGATTGTGAAGCCGCCGGGGGGCATGCCGGCAGGAATCGCTTACTGTGATCCCCGGGATTCCGCGTGCAGAGTTGCGTGGAAGTTGCGCAATCTCGCATGTTTGGCAATGATTGGTACATGCACACATCGATCCACGCTGCTTTACATTTGTTCAAAGCTATATGTGTCGGTGATGTCTTGTCACGGCCCGGCCCTGTTCCTAAACGCTTCTCACATCCACTGGGATGATGGTGGGCCGGCTTTTGTCAGCGGACCTTATGCCTCTCAACGTGTGTGCTTATCTTTGGACCGACTCCTTTGGACCGGTAGCCACAAAAGACCGGCTGCACTATGTGTGCGTTTGTGTGGTCTGCTTTGCATCTGGGTTGGGAATATGTATGAGTTGGTGGTATCTTGTCACAGCCCCGGCCTGCTCCTGATTTGCTTCTCACATCCACTGGGATGACGGTGGGTTGGCTTTTGTCCGCTGATCTCACGCCGTTCAGTGTGTGTGGTCTGACGCTTGCTCCCTCGCCGTGTCCAGTGCTTCATGGTTATTGCGCATGCCGGGGGACTCGTGTTCTTTGACCCAGATGTGAGGTACGGGCTCGTCGCTGTGAACGAGGACGGCCGCCGGATGGAAGTGGGTTTTGGGAGGCGGTTATCCCTGTGGTGCCATTCTGGCGGGCACTGCCTCTCGGAGAGCTCGGTGGATTCGTCTGCCTTTGCTGCAAGGAGAGGTAGAGGGGTGTGAAGTCCACGTCCTGTGTTTTCCCTTGATTTTTGTGGGGAGCACTGAGGTGCCCGCATGTTTTCATTTATTTACATGGGGTGTCCATGCTGTGTGGTGTGACTGCATTCAGGGCATAACCATGGACCAACGAGTCCCATTCATCGACAGTGAACCATTGGTGGGCATGCCAGCAGGGTCCGCTTACTCCGTAACCCAGAGACCAACAATTGTTGGGCGATGATCGGTCACATCGTATCATCTTTCCATGCTGGTTTGCATCTGGGTTGGGAATATGCATGTGTTCGGGGTATCTTGCCATGGCCCCGCCCTGCTCCTGAATGCTTCTCACATCCACTGGGATGATGGTGGGCTGGCTTTTGTCGGTTGATCTCATGCCATTCAGTGTGTATGGTATTGTATCACACCCCCAACCTCCTCCTCCTCTATGCTTCTGCTTTCCCCCTCCCACTGGGATGGTGTGCTGGTGCAATGCGATGGCCTCATGCGAGCTCATGCCTTTGGTTGGAGAAATGTTGGTGATACCGTCAGAAATTTGAAGTGGGCGGTTGACATGGAGCTGTTTTTTATTAGATTGGCAAAGCATGCACGTGTCACTGGTGCCGGGCGCGTGGCTCGCCGAAGGGCAATATGCCGCGGTTTGCACAGTAGAGCAGTAGAGCAGCGCTGCAGGTGCATCTACGTGTGTAGGGGAATATGCCGCGGTTGGCACAGTAGAGCAGTAGAGCAGCGCCGCAGGGTGCATCTACGTCTGTAGGGAATATGCCGCGGTTTGCACAGTAGAGCAGTAGAGCAGCGCCGCAGGTGCATCTACGTCTGTAGGGGAATATGCCGCGGTTTGCACAGTAGAACAGTAGAGCAGCGCCGCAGGTGCATCTACGTCTGTAGGGGAATACTCACCCCGAATTGGTTGGTTCGGTGATAAGAAAAGAATGCGGAGTGTGAGAACGCGATAGGTGCGATCTGCAGAGTACACCATGTGGCGCATTGGGTGCAGTACTGTGCCTACCGTCGATGTTCCCCATGATGACCCTATGGTTCTCAGCCAGCTTGAGCTACTATGGGCTGTCGCTGGGAAGCGGCCACCTTCAGGTTTGCGGCGCTTGAGACCTGAATTGCACCACTCACTTTGTTGGGCCCCTGTTACTCCCTGTAGTTCCCTGCGGTAACCCACTCGCGGGATGATTTCGGTGCATTGTTCCTTCACTCTATCGCGGACGCAGATCAGCGCCCAGATCAGCGCCTGGAATACCCGGCCGCCCAGCCGCCCACTGCATAGCTTGCGGATCTCTATTTGCAGGGCCCACCACACTGCGTAGCTTGCCTTTCTATTTGCAGGGCCCACCACACTGCATAGTTTGCGGAAGACCAGAATTCGCACCTCGCTGTCTACTGCGCATATGTAACGGGTTTGGTTTATGACGAATGGGAAATGCCGGGTGACCGCCTTCAGGGAAACCTGTACTACAACGCCATGGGATCCGCCCTAATGGAGATTCCCGCTTGCATAGTGGCAGCCGGCATGTTAGACAGTCCATCCACTGGCCGCCGGGTGACCCTCCCATCCAACAGTGTTCCCTGCCTCCTTCGGCCACGTGTCAAGTTTATTGGTTTCGCAGGGTTTTACGCTTTGACCCCAAACACGCTAAATCTAGCCCCCCATTGCGAGGAGAAGTTTATCTTGGAGATCGCATCTTAGGCGGCATGGTGTTTGGAGGCGCAGCTCTCGGTCGCCATTTTCTACTTGTGCGGCGCCGTAAGCTGCCTGATGCTCGTCCTCTTCCGCGCCACGTTCCTGGCAAACTGTGAGTCCCAGGCAGCGCCTCGCCACAATGCCGGGCATGGCTGCCTCGTCCCCAACATTGTTGACCTTGGATGCCGCGCGCCCATTCGCCGGCTGCACCTTATTCGTGGCACTGTAGAGCATCAATAGCGCTGCGGCCCCAAAACGTGCCCGCGCCATGTACCAGTGTAAGCACGGCTGATGTCCGTACTAGTGGAAGGCCGCGATTGGCCATCCTCTCAGCAGTAGTGATTTTCCTGGAAGAAGATCTGTATGGGTCATAGCAGCAGCGATGTTCTTGGAAGCTAGAGTAAATCAGCACGAGTCGCAACGGTAGCGGCTTCCGTTGTTGTGAATCCTTTCTCCTTATCGTCGCCTCGCTTTGGGCATCCCTTCCTTCGATTCTCCCTTTTCCAGTCAGCCTCAGCACACGCCTCGTCCCAATCGCCCTCGTGAACCATCGGGATCCAGAGTTTCAGCTTTGGCCTCAGGGTTTGCAGCGTCATCCTATGACTCAACGTTTCAGCTTTGGCCTCAGGGTTTACAGTGTCATCTTATGAATCACCGTTTCAGCTTTGGCCTCAGGGTTTGCAGCCATCCGATGACTCAACGTTTCAGCTTTGGCCTCAGGGTTTGCAGCGTCATCCTATTAAGCAGCGCTTCAGCTTTGGCCTCAGGATTTACATCGTCATCCTATGACTCAACGTTTCAGCTTTGGCCTCAGGGTTTGCAGCCATCTTATGACTCAACGTTTCAGCTTTGGCCTCAGGGTGTACAGCGTCATCCTATGACTCAACGTTTCAGCTTTGCCTCGGGTTTGCAGCGCCATTTATGAATCAACGTTTCAGCTTTGGCCTCAGCGCGGCTGGCATCTCCATGACTCAACGTTTCAGCTTTGACCTCAGGGTTTGCAGCGTTATTTTATGAATCAACGTTTTCAGCTTTGGCCTCAGGGTTTACAGTGTCATGCTATGACTCAACGTTTCAGCTTTGGCCTCAGGGTTTGTAGGCCATCCTATGACTCAACGTTTCAGCTGGCCGCAGGGTTTGCAGTGTCATTTTGAATCAACGTTCCAGCTTTGGCCTCAGGATTTACATCGTCATCCTATGACTCAACGTTTCAGCTTTGGCCTCAGGTTTGCAGCGTCATCTTATGACTCAATGTTTCAGCTTTGGCCTCAGGGTTTACAGCGTCATCCTATGACTCAACATTTCAGCTTTGGCCTCAGGATTTACAGCGTCATCCTATGACTCAACGTTTCAGCTTTGGCCTCAGAGTTAACCACCCACGACCGATGTTGGACAACCACTGTCTGCAACAAATCTGTCACAATCTTCCCGTGAGTGTGGTCATTAGTGGCTCGTGCAACCCATAGGATGTCCGATGGTGACCGACTTCTCTGGACATCGGGAGGACCCCCAGAATGAAGGTTGCGTGACACAAGCTTTAGGCGGATTTTGTACACACAAGGGACAGCCAAATCTTGCCCAGTCATTCGGTGGGGCTTGCCCCGTGGCCCGCGCCCTTTGCCATTAGCTCGCTGTATGCAAACGCCCCAACGACGAAGTCATCCCGTTCCGCTTCGGACAAATTGGCTCCTTGGATGTGACGGGGTACTTCTCTTGTGGACAGCATGCATCGGTCACGAGCTGTGGATGGATACTTGGATGGATGTCCAAAGGGAGTTTGCCCTCCCCCGCATCCGCTCCTGGAGGCTGCAAATGAAGGAATGGAACCCTTCAGGGGTATCCCCGATTGCACGGGGTACAACTAACTGTGTATGCAAGATTTATTTCCCGATTCCAGACATGTGATGCGTAACAACCTTCGCATGCTACAGTTCGCAGCATGCGCTACTTGGCAAAGTGAGAAAATGCTAATGGATTGTTTTCTTCCTTGCGGAAAGGCATCAGTTCACGTCCAAACATTAGCCATGGCATATTAAAAAGCTCGAGATCGACCAGACAGCAGCAACTAAGCGCTGATCACACCAACAGCAGTGTTCTCAGTTGCCATCGCATGCCATGACCTATCCCGATGGCCGCGGCTTACCTAGTCAGTATCCCAAACCTCCGTCTACCGCGTTGCACCTTGAGGTATCAAGACACCAAGATGATGCCCATGCGGCTCGGTGCAGGTTGTAAGGCCGTGGATGCCTGCGGCGTGCTGCAGGGGCACACATGCTCGGCAAGCTGGCGATGAGCGCTGCATTCGACGCCATTTTGGTCTACAGTATTGAGGTGAGCAGCTTGTGTTGCTCGAATGGATCGCAGATAACAAGAACTGCAATATATGCTACACTGTAGAAATACGCTACAAGCTGCCCTCTAGAAATGCGGCGCTGCAGGTTGCTCACGAGATACAGGTTGGTTGCGTGTCGGACTTCTTTCGGGAGCTCCAGTGTAACCCTACGTTACCCATCTGTGTACTGGCCGGAGTATGTGCAATCTGCTAACCCTCCTGTGGTTCCCGTAGACTCGTCCCACTTCTATCGCAAAGTGTTTAGAGAACGTGGCTTCGGGCGAGGAGCAGGTATTCCCTACTGCGGTCCGAGGCTCTGCCATGGGGCTCTGCAGCGCCATGGCGCGGGTCGCTGCAATGCTGGCACCAGTGGTACGCTGCTTACAAGAAGTTGCCCGCCCTTGCGATCTATGAGTGAGCATGATGCAGTGTCGTTCAATCCTTTTCTGGGGAGTCCATTAAGCAGAGTCAGACGACCATTGGCTTCATGTGATGTCATAATGTCATGCTCGGGGTTGCGTGGATTGTTTGTCACAGGTCCTTGAACTTTGCGGAATGACGATAATGCATCTGCTCTTCGGTTGCATGGCGGCATGTGCAGCAATGGCTTGCTTCCTTGGATTGCCCGAGACGTCTGGCCAATCTCTCAAATCTCAAAATGAAACTGCATCAGCAAAGCTGCAAGAATCTCGGAGTGCGTAGCATGTGATGGCATATGCAGTGTGCGTGCAGGCAGCAATATAATGTAAGTAATGAAATATAGTCCTGTCACACGAGGCTTATACGTCGAAATATGAATTCTCCGTAGAAATATGAATATCGATGTAGCGGCCGTCTCCTCCACATCTTCGTGCAGTTTACTCGGTCTCGAACGTATCCTTAGCACGGTGTTACCGAGTAGTGGCTGTGAGCTTTTGTCAGGAGTATCGTTTATTTATCCAAATGGTAGCATCTCGACTGAGGATTGTGCCTGACGAAAACTTTCCCGGCGGACCATCGATGTTGTGTCATGGGGGCATTTTTGCAAGGGGTAAGGATGCTTCGCTGTATTTGAATTTGCTGAACTGTCTAAATCTCTGGAGGTTATATATGGTATTATATCGTCGTCGGTTATTAAGTGTCCCAAGCACCCACAGAATCAGCAGAGTTTGGTGACGTATCGACAATATCAGGTGGTATCAGAACGTGGCAATACGATAGTGGTATAAATTTGACAAGTTGAAAGCATGATATAGCCCTAAGCTACGAGCCTCCCGAATGGTCGGTCATACGGCGCATGGGCTATAGTTACCAGTGGCATGCACTTGCGTCACTGTCGAAGGCTACAGCACTCACACTCACAGTGTCTGACACCTAGAGCTGTCAGGGGGCTGCACCGAGACTCGCCCCGGTCAGGGCTGCTTGCTTGACAGATTTTCAGCAGAGCTGCATCCGAGACGGGCGGGAGCTACGGCAAATAATTACGATTCGATAAGGCACGCGTCTTCGTTGGGAGCTTTCGCTTTAATAAATAATCACAGGCATTAAATCGTTGCCAAGACGCGTTCCCTTATGTATTTGCCATGATCCAACAAAGTTTATTTTCGATGAGCGGTATTTTGACGCAAGCAACGTATACACGAGTCTGTAAGAAAGGCAAATGTAAAACCGAAAGAAAGGTAGCGTCCTTATAAATTAGTTCGGATAATACAACAATTGTGTATAAATATGTGTGCAAGTCCATGCAGCAGCAAAGTAGTGATTGATTAGTCTTACGAGAGTGCATTGGGTAGACCGTCTAGTCTGAGAGCATATATATGCGACTACATAGACGTATTACTGGCAACACTCAAAACTGATTTTCGTTATGAACATCAATACTTGAGTGTTTTAATCGTTAGGCTCAAACGTCCCATGGTTGACGAACGAAAAGTATGTATTGTTACAGATACGAGAAATAGTACATGCGCGTCGGCGTCCGGGTGCTTAAAACCAATTTCTGGCATCGTATGTGGATGTTCGGGTGGGCAGCAAACATCGCCATTGTAGTATGCAAACATGGCTAGAGGGCTGGGTATATAGCGATGCACATGTGTAATTAGTATCGAATGTCCGTGATGTGGAGCCCGACAATAATATTATAGCATATTCGAAACATTTGCAAAACCGACGAGAGTTCACATTATTGGGGGATCGGCTTATTTTGTCGCAAGATGGGTTATATTTGTCGCGGATATGAAATACGCGCCCGTCGTTGGTTAAGATGATAATCGCCCCGTGCTCCTCAGCTGGCATGCTCGTGTATAGCTTTCATGAATATATTGCACCACCGCCTACTAACGAGAGCGGGGTTTCGCATATATGTGAACAAGAGAGGCGTCCGATTCCACATTTTGAAAATTCTCTTGAACCGCTGATGACTGACTAAAACCCGAAGGGTGAAACTACCAGCCGCGGCCGCACTATCAGAGCTGCTGGATGAGTGCGAAGGAGAAAGAGCTTTCTGCGCGTAGGCGTAGGTCCCCTCTTGATGAAGAACAGCAGCGAGAAGGAAAGGAGGGATGGCGAAAAGGATGGATGGAACCCCCCCCCCGGAAAATACCCTCTGCTTCCCCCCCGCTTTCTATCCAAAATGATTAACAAAATATCTTTTGTAATTCGTCACTCCACATTAAGGGGGTATGAACCTAGGTAAGTAAATGGGAGGAGAAGGCTTGGGGAAGGGGGGGGAGGATAACGTGGATTTGGAGAAAGAATTGAGGAGGGGGGGGGAGGAGGACCGCGACTAGCCCCAAGGGCCTAGCCATGAGCCTCAAGGGACCCGCGCCAAGCCCCTAGGGCCCCGAGACAAGCCCCAAGGGCCCCACGGCAAACCCCAAGGACAAGCCCCACGTGCCCCGCGAGAGGCCCCAACGGTGGTCGAAACTCGAAAGCCGTATTTAATAAAGAACCTTCACACCGCCGGAATATCCACCGCCGCGGTTGTGGGTGGGCACGTAGGGGTTGAGTTTGGGCTTTGATGCAAACTGCCGCCTGGAGCTAGAAGACGCTGCTCCATCCGTTAGTATAGACGAACCCCGATTCGAAGCCTGGAGATGGGGATGTAAGCTTCCACAGGATTGGCGACCATATGCTCGACCGCCACGTTCATCCAGGGGACTTCTTCTTCGTCGTTGAAGTTAAATGTAGATATGGAAGCGAAAGAACCCACCCATAGAGCTCGTAGGCGTCATTGAAAACCGCCACCTTTGTCTAAAACAATAAATCGCCTTGCACACCAACGTCGTACACATGATATCTATTGTGGTTCGGCGTATTGGACGGAGCACGGCACGAGGCCGGTAGTCGCTCATTCTCAGGTAGCGTGTATATCGGCGGACGATGCGGGCTGAGCACGCTTGCGCAACGCAACTCGATATGACCCGAGGACGGACCTGAGGTTGGACCAAGAGGCCACCTAGCATTTTCAAGACGTGGCACAAAACATTATCGTATCGCCATTCGATAAATAAATTTTGGATGGTCAATGGGCATATCGCTTTAAATTGTCATATATTTGGATGATAATTCACGAATTAATTCGCGAAAAAATGCATGACCCGAGACTCGCGTGTCATCCGAAATAATTTTGCAAGTGACCATGACGATGGTGAAAACTGACATCTTGGGAGACTCTGTCACATCGAGGAGGTGGCAATGGGGAAAGCGAAACATCAATGGAAAATTGTTTTCGACATGGGGGAATCTGGGTCGGTGTCGCTCGATACATCGACGTGAGGTTCGATACATCGAATCAAGGTTCAAAACTGTCACTGCACTGTCAATGGGGAAAGCGAAACGTCAATAGGGAAATGTTTTCGCCAAGGGGGAATCTGGCTGGCGCTTTCTAAGCCTTAAGGAACGGGGTTAGTAAAATTCTGTCGAATAAACGAAACATACAAACCGAACAAAGAAACTAACAAACGGCGAAAATACCAATGAAGCGAAAGTGTGGGCACGAGTCAGAGGGCGGCCCGAAAGATCGCGTTGCCAAGAGAAATGTCGCAAAAAATGAATTAACTCTTGACTACATGGAGTGTCCCGCGAGCTTGCGTGATTGGGCTCAGGCCTTAATATTCGTGGCATTGTTTGAGGTCACCGAAATTATGGTAGAACCTGTTTACCGCAGTGTTCGTTCAGCTCTCTCGTTACCCTGACGATAAGACGATAGCATCGCGATCAGTCGTCATCACACGTGCACATATTAGCTCATTTTGGCCCGCGAAACGAGCCGCCCCCCCCCAAAGGGCTCTTGTCAGCTCACTACCTTGGGTTGGATATGGCAAGCGTATATAGATATGATATTCTGGCTTGCCGAAAACCATGGATATATCCCCAGTATGGATATAGACCCTTGTGCGTATCGATATTCTGGCCGATTGTAGCAAGATATGTGCCTACACCGACGTGTTGAAGCAACTAAACCAAAACACGCAACAATACAAACGAGTACCGGCTTAGTGGTTAAATTCCCAAAGTCGTTGACGAGACCAAGGCCCGCACACTCATCGTGTGGGACCCAAAGAAAAAGCTCAGACCCCTAACCCTAACGTTCAGGCCGTGAACTATTTCTTCAGCCCCTAAATAATTTCTTCAGCCCCTGAATTTTTCTCCAGCCCCTGGACCTTTTCTTCAGCCCCCGAACGTTTTCTCCAACCCCTGAACTATTTCTTCAGCGTCTTTAGCTCCTGAACTTTGAAGCGTAAGGCCCTGAACTTTCCCCTCAGGCACTGAACTTTATGGCATATGCCCTTATGTGTAATGCTGCCGGAGTCCCCCGGGTCAGTTTGAGGCCTAAAGTCAATGCGAATGTCCCTGAAGTTGAAAGCCAAGGCCTCATACATATTGTGTGCGCCCCGCCTTTATGCAATGTTCGGGTCTTGCGACCGTGAACCATCAAGTTCAGGCCCTGGACTATATTTTTTGAGCCCCCTCCTGAACGTTTTCTATAGGCCCTTGACTTTTTGAGATAGCCTTTGTATCCTACTGGAGCCCCCCAAAGTAGTGACTTTGAGGCTTAAATGAATGGAAACGCCCCGAAATGGATGCGGAAAGCTTTCTTTGAGACCACAAATGATTATGCATGTGGTGGCTCGTCATGCTATCGGAGTCCCCCGTGTTAGATGTGCATTTGGGTGTGGGGAGGGGCGGTGAACAGCGCGAGAACGTGAGGCGTGAACAAAGTAAAACAAAAAAAAATAGGCTTCCATTACCTCAGGTCAAGAGCGCCGCGCCCATGGCCACGCGCCCAAAACGAAAATCCCTTAACGAGATCGCATGATCATGTCAAGCAATTCCTCTCCCATGTGGAAACACCGCGTTATCCACAGTGTACGCCTGCTCGGTGTAAGATGATTGAAACACTGCTGTGTTTAGGTTTTTCCAATTCACAAATTGGCTCGAGTGGGCTCGGCGACCCACGCTAATGTTTAAGTTCGGTATAAAATGCCTTCTGTTAGCAGCTACTCAAAGCTTCCCCCGTGACCCTTTTTTCACCATTAGCATTTATAAAGGTACCACACACCTCTACTTCGGGAAAATGCATATATGCCGGCGCGAGTCGGCTTGAAAATCCCTAAAATTAGCCCGCTTTGAACATATATGAATTCTTCATATTCCTTTTACAAAATCCTTTGATTCCTTAATGGGTTTAAGTGTTTACCAGCATTATTTCGAGTATTACATCATTCACTTCACAGCATCATCCGACAACGCCGCTACCGGTTCAGCATCCGAAACTTCTTCGCATACATCCGCCACGTTCCTGGCGTAATATATCAGGAGACTGCGTTGGAGGCTGTGCCGCTGGTCGGCAAAAATACATCATAGAAGGAGCTTCCGAGGATTGATAGCAGGGGGGGGGGAGCAGGGGTTCTGGAAATACCCTCCCCCTAGAACTTCAATTTTGCCCTTGGGGGTTAGCATCCCTTCCCTAGAACTTGCACTCGCGCACACTGCGGGGCGGGCGGGAGTGCCCCACGGTACCACCATAACGCGCGCGGGGCGAGCGGGAGTGCCCCACGATACCACCATAACGCGCGCGGGTCGGGTGGGAGTGCCCCACGATACGTGCCCTGTGATACCACCATCACGCTCGCGGGGGACGGGAGTGCCCTACGATACCCCCATCACGCTCGCGGGGCGGGCAGGAGTGCCCCACGAGACCACCATCGCGCGCGTGGGGCGGGCGGGAGTGTCCCACGATACCACCATCGCGCGCGTGGGGCGGGCGGGAGTGTCCCACGATACCACCATCGCGCGCGTGGGGCGGGCGGGATCGTCCCACGATACCACCATCGCGCGCGTGGGGCGGGCGGGAGTGTCCCACGATACCACCATCACGGGCGCGGACTAGTCACGCAAGGATGGTGGGGGTGGGAGTGCCCCGCGCTATTGCCTCACATGTTATATTATTATGCGCCGCAGGCGCGAATTTTCGAACATTCCCGACGTTTTCGTTGAACACTGGAGTTATTCTGAGGCAAGGGGGTGTGCTCAGACCCCCCCAGGACTTGCATTCTGCCCTTGGGGGTGAGGCCCCCCTAGAACTTGGATTTTGCGCCGGGGGTCAGCACCCCCCTAGGAAGTCACAACCCGCGCCCCCCTGCTATCAATCCTCGGAAAGCTCAAGGTGTTTTGTTCGCGAATTTAATCCTGTGATTGCATCGGACATGCTAATCCAACTACGCATCTTTGTGACTGAGCTGCTTGCTCCAAATAAATGTGTACTTGAGCACTAGCCATACGGGCTGAGTTCGCCCGGGGTATAGCATTCTTCCGAAGTAGGCACGCACCCTTACCACATACGCACCTAGCCGTGCTACATACGCTTTGCGTATCTTACTGACTTCCGAGTAGCCACCTATCTCGTTTCACCGCCCAAAAGCATAATATGACTACATTCCAAAGAATTGGTATGCACGCATCGGGTGTCCATCAAACATGTAAATGATACGTTATGAGGGGGATTAGGCAAACATATAAGTCGAGCAGATGAAAATTTGCTCTGGCGCTTGATATATTCAGGGAAGGTAAATAATGCATGATATGATGATGGTGATCAGGCAACTGATACATAAGTTGGACAAAAGGAAAATTGTCTTGCTAAACACAACACTAATGTTTGTTATATATTTGGGTAGAAGGAGGTTGCCGCATCAGGATGCGCCAACATTCATTTGATCGGGCTTGGGCATCTTACATAGGAAACAACGCGCATTATGCAAGGCTTCGGCACAACACATAATGCATTACATGTTTATGAATAATTGTGACATTCAGCAATTAAATTCATGGTAACAATGGAATTGCTCGCACAGTATGCCCGGATGTGTACGTGGTGTCTGGCATTTGCCCCGGCTACTAATGTGCGCTGTCGTGATGGCGTGTCCTTCTTTGCAATTGAGAACTTCGACTAAAGACCGTTCAAAACACCCATGGCTGACCACCAGCCATCTCGCCGGTATGGCCCCAGGTGGCGTTTGCCGTCTTGACCATATGGAGAGGAACCCCATCAAGGTCTATGGGCGATTCCAGGCCGAACTCGGCATCGCCCCAAAAGCAATCTGGAATGGCGATGTAGCCGGTTTCGTCAAAGCGAGTCCCATTCAAAGCGGGATGACCGGTGCCACCGTAGACGGGCCGCTGGATGCAGAGCAACTTGCCCACGTTGTCGTTGCAGTCGGCCAGCGCAGTGCCCTTGGCACACGCATATACCGCCATAGACAGGCAGGTGGGGGCATGGCAGTGGAAATTGAGGGCGACGAAGTTGTGCCTGCCCATGGTACTGCCCTTAACGGTGTGGATCCACGAGCCGTCGACTAGGGAGCACCCTGGGACACCGTCAGCACACTTTGGGACGTCGAATTCCCATGGAGAGCCGAGCAGCAGCGCCGAGCCCTCACGCTCACCCAACTTGACCTGGGTATGGTATGACGGGTCGTAGGGCTGGACCCAGAAGCGGTATTTGTGGTGGAGCACGAGAGGCTGGTCCGCCCAAGGAATCCCCTGATCCATGTCGAGCAGCGACCACATGTGGTGGCAGGCCCACTGCCCGCCACGGTAGTGTCGGATATCGCAGGTTGGGTTGGTGTGGTTCAGAAGGTCCGTGTGCGGCCAGCCCGGGCATTTGTGAGCGCCAAAGCCCACCGCACCGGACCCTGTGTCCGCCGGCACATTCGCAGCGGGGTGGTAGACCAGCTTGCCGGTGGCCTCCCCGAAAGGCTTGGGTTGTGTTGGGCACACGCACGCGCCCGGACTTGCAGCGCCGTCTAATGGTAGCAGCGTGATGGTGGTTGGCGCCTTGTCCTTGTGGTAGGCATAATCCGGCCCGCTCCCGACAGCGACGAGGATGGGGATGGTGTTATCTTCAGAGGCGACTTCGAAGGTAAAGTAGCCGTCACCCGCGCCCCGCAGCGGCCGCGACAGCACCACGGTACGCAGACCCTCGACGACGGCATTGGACAGGACCGTCACCGACGCCGCAAGCACAGTCCCCGGCGCTTGGTTCCCCAACTTGCGCTCCACCACGTCCCCGTGGCCATCCACCACCACCGTCCAGGGTTCATCCGCCATGGCATGGGCTCCAAAGCCAGCTGCGAACCAGACAGAAGCAGGCCCCTCGAGGGTGAGCTCAGCGAGCTGCGAGGTGGCGTTGAGCGATACGGAGACACGCACGAGGGAGGCGGTGGTTCCCCTGACAACCTTGGCATCCGCCGCGCACTCCACCTCGGAAGTCAGTAGCTCGTTGAAGTAGATGTGGACCGATAGTGGTGTTTTGGTGTCAACGGTGGCTGAGCAGCCACGGGGAAGGGTCAAAACGGAGATCGTGTGGTTGATGAAGGAGTGGTGCCCGTCGGCCAACAGTGACGCCGCAGAGTGGAAGCACTCCTGGTACGTGAGGATCCGCTGCCCGCATGCGCCCTGGCTCTTCGCCGTGTAGGTGCTGTCGATGGCCTTGGAGATATGAGTGGTCATCGGGCATTCCAAGAGCCCACTGTAGTGGGCGTCGATAGGGGCTTGCGACGCGCGGGGGAGCGGCCCTGGAACGAAGCGCGGGGGCAGAGGGCCCGAGATGTTCATCGCCTCGCGATTCCACGTGTCTATCTGCATTGGAGAGATCTGCATTGCGGACGGCGAGTCCACAACAAGGGCGTAGCCTGGAGGGAATCCGTGATAGGTTTTACGGTACTCTCCTCCGTTGGCGCTCGAGAACGGCTGCGAGGTGGGGAGCGCGGTCTCTGCGGTCTGCTCCACGACGTACTGCGGCTGCTCCCACGCCACCGCCCCGTGGCCCGACTGCCGTAGCAGCTCCGCGCCGAGGGGAGAGTGTGGGCCGTCGACTTTAACCTTGCGGAAGCGCGCCTTGGCGCCGATAAGCTGGCTGACATAGTGGTGGTTGTAGCTCGCGCTGATGGGCACCGAAACGTCGCCATTCGATGTCCGGCGGACCTGATCAATCTCCCAGCCAATGATAGCCATGCCCTTGCCGGCGTAGTTTTTTACCATCGCCTCCGGGAGGGCGACGGGCGCGAGCGGGGACCACCATACTTGGCTGTAGAGGGTGCTTATCGGCGGGCTGTACACGTCATAGTGCTCCGCGCCTCCGGGGTAATCGGCGTAGCGTTTGGGAAAAAGACCCGGCGTGCCACCCGGCGTAGAGGAGAACACGTAGTCGCCATTCATATTGTCCTCACGCGACGGTGTGAAGTCGGGCCCGAAGTTCGGGACCTGCGAACGCGCACGAGAAGGGAGGAGGGCGGTGGGGCGCGGCAAAGGGTTGTTGATACACCACGCATGTCCGACAGGCTGCGAGCACATACGAGAGCACACGACGCGAGGTCGCAAGCGGCCTCGAAGCGACTTGAGTTTCAAAACCAACTCGTCAAAACCCAGAAGTAACAGTCGAATGGTTGCTGTAGGTGTTAAACACATTCGTGTAGGGTACGGGATTCACGTGGATGAAAAAGAAAGGGCGAGCGACGTCCGAACCTCGTCAACCGGGTCAGTGGCTATGTAGGCGCCAGTCCCTGCTTCTCTGGCTAACATGATCTACTTGTCTACAATTCCAACCGTCTACAGTATAGGCATCCTATGTGAATGGCAAACGTTGAGCACAGGACGGGTGAGGAGATACTTGGCTGTTCAAACGATATGGCAAGAAAAATACAAGAGGTTTGACTAAAAACTTTGATTAAGGCGTAAATTTAGAAAAGCGGCACGTCTGAAAGCGGCATGAGACATCATCTTGCAATTAACGTGGATTCCCTTCCTGGTGCCCGCGCAAGAACTCGGCACAGCGGAGAATAGGCTTTAAACCCGACAACGATGACGTGCGCGCGCATGGCATACCTTAGACTTTAAAATATGAACAGATTTGTGGCCGGGATTTGTGGTGTCGTCGGGAGATATTGCTTTTTGTTCATCTGGCTTGCTCTGCGGTAGATGTTCCCACTCCCAACAATGCCAGGTCGGGTGTAGAAAAATGTAACAAAGTGCAAAGGCTAATGTCGATGGGGTATCAAATGTGCTCAACCACGCATAGTAAACAGTGAGTGAAAGAAAAAATAACAGGTGGTCAGGGCTGCGTACTAAAAACAGTACATCTTGCTGAGGTTCCACTGTACGCTGCTCGGTTGGGACTATTCCCAGCACCACGAGGAAAACAATCGAAACAAAGTTCACCCTCATAATCACCATCCAAATACTTTCTGCCGTGAAGGGAAGCTTGCCGATGCACTGTTTCTGTCCTGTAAAGTGGGACCAACCGTTCGAGAATTTTTTTTAACACACACCACAGCAATATCTGTTGCTGAACCAGAGATTTTATCATTCAAGAGCAAAACATTTAGATTTACACCATGTATACGTTCCGCTGGTCGATGTTAAATTGCTCAGATGAAGATTTCCTCGCGGCTAAGGATATAGAGTGGGGTACGGCACCCCGGAAAACTGGTCTCGGAATTGGATTTGGACCATTGGATCGACCGCTACGAGCGTTGACCGTTCCGTTGACTTTTACTATTTAGACCTAATTTTTCCAGCAAATTGATGATTCCTGCGCAGGCATCTGTGGAAGAAGTCTTCACTCACTGAGAGCATATATGAGCTAGGGATATATATCCCTTACATATATATGCTCCCAGTGCGTATGGAGGTTGAGTTTAGCGCGATTCGGGTGTGATCCCGTACTTCCGGCTCAAGGAATAGTACGGGTTCACACATTGAGTCATGCAATTTTGCTAAGAAAGTGGGTGCGACGTACACAAGTTGCGCAGTATCAATTTCTTGAAGGTGCTGCAACTTAACGTACGTTCGTATGCCTTGCCATCTATGCGGATGGTTGCCGATACCGGCTTGTGCCCGCTTTGAGCACAAGCCGGGATCGTCGCGTTCACGCACGTAGACACCGTGCGGGCTCATCTTATGATAAATTTTACCTTAAAACAGACCCCAAGGAACAATAAACCGAGGGCAATCAAGGGCAATCAAACGCCTAAGACCGATGAAAAATTTTCAGGGAGGAGCCTCAAAACCGGAAAACCCCTCTTGGAAAATCGCGTTCAGATCTTCACGTAGCGAACCTCAGAGTTTCCAGGCACGCACAAACCTCATGTTCGCATGTTCAGGAACATGTTCTAATATACAAAAATGTTCAAGATAGAATAACATATCCGTGATATATCCTTGAAAAAGGTGCTGAACAGCACCGTTCAAGCAAGTTTGCAGAGCGCTTCTGGAGCTGCGCAAGGTTTTCAGGCCTAAATCTGAGTTTCGAGATCGCGAATTTCATCGCGTTCGATCGGAAAACCCGACCAACGGAATGTATACCATGCATGAGGTCGAGGTACCCGTACCTCAACTTGTAACTTCTCACTTTACTGACGCTCGGCTGACGCTGACGTGAGATAAGGTAATCCCTGTCGTTCAAAACTGAACGATGAACGACTGAACGTGAAGTGTGGTAGTCCTAGCTCTATGACGGTTATAATAGAGCTATGAGAGGCTACCGTCGCGTCGCGTCGGTGCTATATATGCCATGCCAATCGAATGCCATGCCATATGCCGTCCCACATGCCATGCCAATGCCATGCCATCCCATCCCATCCCATAATCGATAATGCCATACCATCAACCATGCCATATGCATGCCAAATGCCATGCGATGCCAATGCCATGCCATGCCTTATGGATATGCCACCAACTCCAACTCTCAGTGGCATAAAATTTTAAAATTTAAATATTTTACACACCATGCCATACAATTGTATGCAATCCGCCATATGCCATATGCCAGATGCCACGCCATATGCCATGCCATGCCATGCCAGCCGGCTTCGGTTTGTCACAGGAGCATTTCTTTTTCCCAAGGTCTTGAGCAGCGAACACACTTCGCTTTGGCCTACGAACGTCCATTTTTGCGTGGAGCTTCACCACCATGGGAAAACCAAAAGACCGCCTTTATGTTAATGTAAAGTGAGTTCGACATCGATTTTCTGACAACTGTCAGGTGTTCTCCACGCTTCCTTGGTTTATCTCAAACACGTTTTTCCCTGCCACGCAGGAAGCTTAAGCAAAATAATTTGGCGTGCATGGCTGAAATGATGAACGCCCTTACTTGTCTCAAAGACAATAACTTTACCACGGAGAAGTGCGGACGGGAAATTACGCAAGTCAATACTTGCACAACAGCGCAGGTCCGTATGGGAGGCCCCACCAAACTCATTTTACAGAACCAAGTGTTGTTGCTCTCGGTGAACGAGGCTTCGAAGGACATATTTTATGTGCACCTGCCAAGCATAATAGTATGATTGGTGAAGAGGTTTCTACTGCGCTATCACCGTGCTCACTCCTTTTCGAATCCGCAGTAGGGTTTTAAGATCTTTCGCCTACAACCGCCAGGATATTATGCTACCCTATGACCTTTTCTACCTCACGTTAGCTTTGGTTTAAGAGATATCATATTCTGCATCGCGCACTTTCAGCGTTTTCCTGCAAATCTCCTCGCTCGTCCCCTTGTGCGGTTGTTGACTGTTCTTAGGTGATTTTCCTTACTTGCATATATTATGTCGGTTTCACGTGTGAGTGAAACAGAAGTTGCGACTGAAACCAAACTTCCGAAGAGAAACATGCAGTTCGCTTTCTGCTATCATAGTTTCGGTAAGGGGACATCTGAGTTCACGATTGGCTCGCACGAGGCCGCTTTAAGGATCAATGCCGATCAGCCGCGTCGTGCCGTTGCAGCAGAACATTACCGAAATGGACATTGCACCTCACACTCTAAAGATTTCGACTGTTTTCCCCGAGATTACCTAAACGTATTCTAACTTCGTCTTACTTACTTGAAATTCGTTTAAGACGACTTAGCTGTTGTTTGCACTCTGCAGGGAAAGAAAAATAACCCGGTCACAATCAACTACCATTTACAGCGCCTAGCAAAGGGTAGATTTTAGGCTGTCTCTGGCTATGGGTGACGGCTGCGCCTTCTGTTCCGTTGAGGTACGGCAACAAGGAAATGACGGGCCGTGGAACGTTGTGCCGGTTTCCGTTCTGCTTGAACGACGTCGTCTTGTTTCACGCCTGCAATCCGTCTCGCTCTATCCACAGCGGTAGAGGAAATGGTTGAATAATTTGAGCGCAGGTACTGCGCGCGCACCTTGCTGCAAGGAAGTAACCCTACGAGACTGTAGATATCCTAGTTTGCGACTAAACCGCCCTGAAGTTTTACCGCAAGATTGTGGGTTTGTACATCACATTTCCGGGAACTGTTTTATCTAACTGGCGATCCGCTCTTTCTGGCGGAAGCATCATCGCTCTCCGGGGAGATATCAAATTATGCTAGCGGGGAACTCGTCATAGATATTGTAAACCCTAAAGGATCGTAGTGCGCAACTGGACAAGAAATCGAGCGAAGTCGGCTGCGAATTTTAACTATTGAACGATCATTTTTATGTTCAGCTGCGGTTTTCAACCTAGGAAAGGAAAATAACCGAAACTACAGAGATAAAGGCTTATCAGTTCCTTGACCTTTTTGCGTGCTTATAAATATTTTCGATCGTTCAGTTTTTTGGCCAGTAACTGAGAAATATTCTTGCCTTGCACGGTTGTAGAACCTGAGTTAGGTGTTGGGGGGCGGGACGTTAGCATGAAGGAAAAAACATTTTCGTATGGGTTAACAATTCGGATTATTTAAACCAGAATACCGAAAAGAGGCATGATATATATCCCATAGTGATTTTGCCGTTATTGGTGAGGTTAATCATCTTGAATAATTAAGTGTGAGGAAGAAATGTAGAAAAGAGTTGATGAAGAAACTTTGGAAAGCCCGGGGACAGCATAACACGTACATCATGCAAATTCTTACCTAATAGCAGGTTTATAGTGATGTTTGCAATTGGCAAATCGATACCATTAATGTCCACAATTATTACCAACAAATGCATGACATCCGCCTCTGGGGCGTACAACTTTATGCAGAGGTGCAAATGCAGCTATAGTCGTGATACAAGAGCTTTGTGAGCCCTATGGCTTACCAATACCCTCATTGGACTCATGCGGCGCGTGTGTATTTTCGGGTGCCTTTGTTGCTTGGTGCATGCGAGTGCGTTGAGGTCGTAACCCGACGTATTGTATAAAATAGAAATCTTGCGATGAATATATGACTACATCCACGACTGAGATATGATGCTTATAGTGGTGAGTTGATAACGGGCGTCTCAGGGCATTTTTCATGGTACCCACGAGTTCCAGTCGATAATACATGTTAAAAATAAGTCCCTTTGCATTTGCAATCACATTTTCCGCCATCCATTGGGGCCCCAAAACAACGAAAAAATGCCGTTTTTCATGATATTTCCATTTTTTGTGATTTTGGATATGACGAAAGTATGAGTTCTCAGGTCATATTGGGCTTCTGCATGTTACTTTGTAGTTTCCAAGACCTAATGTAATATGGTCCCACCCAAAAACCGCGCGATATGCAAAAGTTGAAAATTGGCCGTTATCGCTCGCATCATATCTGAGTCGTGGATGTAGTCATATGGCGGTCTTCGTCCGATTCACACACAGGCTTTTCAGATATCTGCCGCAATCATATCATGTTGTTTCGTATATCTACGCGGGTATGTTGTCCTAATTATCATATATTGCTCAAGTACTAGGTAAATGATATTGGCCACGAAATGGGAACTGATTCCGCTCGATCGAGCCATCATCAGACGTGAGACAGTTCGTCGGCATAGGTCTTGTGACAATTCACCGGCGATTTGTGGTGAAATCACATCGCATCACATCGCTATGAACAGGTGCACTGTCAGCAGTAGTTATCTTTGGATTTTGGATGAGGCATTTTCATAACGCGCCACACACCTCACATAAAAGAGCAGGATATATTGCTAGAAATACGAAATTGAGTGACAACATTCTAAGGAGTTTGTCGCAAACGCGTGCATATGATGGGACAAATACTGATAGTCCCGAGCGATCTCAATGCTCATATATATATATATATATATATGCGTGGCATGCTCTCAACATACACACGGGTTCGTAATAATCAAGGCATATTCCAGCATAACAAGTGATCGTAGAGCTACACTTTTTTTGAAGTTCTGATATTCTGAAACCACATGCAAAGCTCTCACATACAAGCCCAAATTTCTCACATGTAAAAAGATTAAAACAGCAGTATATAATATTCACCAAAAGATAATAAAAACCACCAAAAGTACGAATTATTGTACAAAAGTGTCGGCAGAGCTGTTTTAGCAATCTAGCACTCGGCACGCGAACAGCCACCTAGCACTTGCGAAGGCAAAACAATAATGAGTCCACTAGTCCTGACCTGTGGTCAGAGCCTACTTATTCTCAAGTCACTGTCACATCTGTAAAAACTGTAACAGGCTTCCGCTCTAAAATCTTCATCTACCAATAAAATGTCACTATTCTTTGCCAGCTTTGATGATGTTACCGTTCCCCATCTTCTGGCGGACACGTCAGTGGCAGCATCCTAAACGTCATTTCTTCTAGAAACATTCTTCGTTATCTCAATGTCACATCATGATGACCAAACCTTCTTCACCACATCTGCTATCTCCGAGCAGTCATCAAGCGCGAGGTATGCCACGCCTGTCACATCTGTCGCGCGTGTCACCAGTTGTACAACCCCAGCTTCGGGACCACGAGAAGCCGGCGTTTGTTACAGCTGTCGCAAACGCGTGCATATGATGGGACAAATACTGATAGTCCCGAGCGATCTCAATGCTCATATATGTATGCCTGGCATGCTCTCAACATACACATGGGTTCGTAATAATCAAGGCATATTCCAGCATAACAAGTGATCGTAGAGCTACACTTTTTTTGAAATTCTGATATTCTGAAACCACATGCAAAGCTCTCACATACAAGCCCAAATTTCTCACATCCCCCATCTGTAGCTGCTGCCTGCAGTAGCACGGACCTAAATATGGGCTTGTTCGGCATACTGAGTCGTGTCATCACCATCTGGCATAAGCTTGCCCAAGCTGAAGGTGAACATACCAATACCATCGTCTTCACCACCTTGTAACATTCTGGCTCTCACCAAAGGATTTTTAAATACCAAGACCCACATACACCTGCGGCCAATAGGTCCATGTTCCAGATGTCCAATCACATGTAAGCGTCCGGCCTGACTCAATCGCCTGAAGTAAGCTGCTTTGCTCTCTGTCATGTATGTCAAATAATAAGAGGGAACATCCCACCCTGAACTGATGTGGCTTGGGTTCATACACACCGCCCCTTCTGCCTTCATAATGCAGGGTGTCTCGATGTTGCGCAACCTCCAGACTGCAGCCAGCATGCACCATCAGTCGCCTTACCACGTGCGCTCTCCCCTACAAAATAGGGATTATTCCAAAGGCTTGGACGGCACCATTCCGGGCGCCCGGAACCGTCCTGAAAATATTTGGTAAAATTCCAAGCCTTTGGAAACCGCCGGGAATTACAAGGTGAAGCTTTGGGTTTTTCCCTAGGAGTCCTATGGGGTTCCAAGCCGACGGTCCTACGGGGTTCCAAGGGGCTGGACCGAAATTTGTTAGTCCAATGGGTCCTGGTCGATTCCAAGCCGTTGGACCTATGTCCTCGGATTACGTATGACCGAAGTCGTCGGTCCAAGGCGGTTCCAACGGTTTGGAATTCATTTTAGACAATTCCAAGCCTTTGGAACTTTCCAGTCTGAGGTCGGCAGTCTGAAATCGGAGGTTCAACGGCTTGGAACCCCATTGGACCGGTCTCCGCGCAGCACGGGCGTGGTTTCAAAAGATTCCAAGCCTTTGGAACTTGCTAGTACGAGTAATGAAGCTCGAACCCGGAGGCTCAACGGCTTGGAACCCCATTGGACCGGTCTCAGCGCAGCACGTGCGAGGGTTTCAAAAGATTCCAAGCCCTTGGACCTTGTTAGTACGAGGAATGAAGCTCAAACCCGGAGGCTCAACGGCTTGGAACCCCATAGGATCGGTCTCTGCGCAGCACGGGCGTGGGTTTCAAAAGATTCCAAGCCCTTGGACCTTGTTAGTACGAGGAATGAAGCTCGAGCCCGGAGGCTCCACGGCTTGGAACCCCATAGGACCGGTCTCTGCGCAGCACGAGCGTGGGTTTCAAAAGATTCCAAGCCCTTGGAACCCCATAGGCCCAGTCTCTGGGCAACACGGGAGCGTGTTCCGAAATTCCAAGCCCTTGGAACTTCCCGATCTGAGAGCGGAACGCTATGAGCAAGTGCTTGACATATAGACTGATAATTCTCTGGACCGATCATTCTTGCTACGTGCAGTTCAAGACCGTCCAAGCCTTTGGAACGATTATGGAAGTGATATCTTATGGGGTCCAGGCTTAGTCCAATGGTTTGGAACCGCTTCGGAACTTGCGTTTGATGGATTCCAAGGCGCATCCAAGCCTTCGGAACCCCTTTGGAACTCCAGGTAAGTTAGTATTATCTGTACAATGCATGTTATATATTACAGTATTACAACTGGTAGGTTCTGACTTGGCGGCACGTGGAGCTCAACGAGACCGACACACTACCGCCTCGAGCGAGGCAATAAGTTAACTAATCTTCGTCATCAGAACTACTATCGCCGATGTCGCCGACAAAATCGACGTGGCGGTCAAGCACGACGGCAAGCACGTCTGTCCGATGTCGAATATTTAATGGAACCTTGTTACCGGTATACCGCGCAAGCCGCAAAGGCTTCCATGGGATGGGCGCCACGACCACTTGATTGTTGATGTCCTTCGCTTCGATGAATGCATCTTTGGTTTCCCATGGCATATCGGTGCGCAGGTAGATGTTTTGCGTGACCGCATCGGAAAGAGCAGCTTCGAGGGGAAACCATCTACACTTCACAAGAATATATGTGTCAGTGTGCACGACAAGCTTGACGACCTTCAGAATTTCGCCATACCTGCCATCAGAAGTGAAAGAATCATGAACACCTGCAAATCGAGATCTACAAGGACGCTTTGGTCCGGGCGTCCGGAACCGTGTGGCAGCATGGTTCCGGACGCCCGGAACGTCTCGAACTTTTGAATATTTAAACAGATTTAATGAAACGTAGCTTGACCATGGTCCAAACGGCCGGAACCTACACTCCACTCTTATACAGACGTCTGGAACATGTATAGTTGGCATGTCTCACCTGTCCTGGTCGTCTTCTTGCTGCTTCTGTACATTCCAGACTTTAAAGACAGACTTGAAATATCGATGACAAGTAGCCTTGTTCATGTCCCTTTCCAGCGATCCGTAATTAAAATTGCGAACTTTGACGTAAGCATACTCTGTCCACATTCTCGGTGGTGCCAAGGCGTAACTCATTTCCATCTCCGTAAACGGAATGACTTCCCCTGTGACGGGGCTCTTGCGCCAGGTTTCAGGTTGATGAAGTATCGGCCTTGTCAAGTTTTGACCTGGGCCACTGCCCCTGCCGCGACGAGCCGCCAAGCGACGTCGGTTTTGTCTAATGTTCCTGCATGGTCCAAATGCCCGGAGGCCACGTTCCGGGCGCTTGGACGTTAGTTCCGGGCGAGGGGAACACCAATAAACTGCGTACGTGAATGATTAGTCAAAAAAAGCTTCGGTCAAGCA
>LGRX02032609.1:0-21570 GCA_001247695.2 Cymbomonas tetramitiformis | reverse complement strand
CAACGTCAGATAGCTAAACGGGTCAAACTTGTTGTCGGTTATCTTTAGAAAACATTCCCTGAAAGCGAACACTGCACGGCGTAGGATGGTCACATCGTCATGGCAATATCGTGCAATCTCTTTTGGATTTTCAAATATAAAACACTTGCTCTTTTTCTCATGCCACCATTTGTATAATTTTTGATAAGCTTCTGGTTGAAGTATCTCAGGATTGTAATACTTGATGTCAGGATACAAACCGAGGTATGTCTCATTTTCCAACGTGTTGAAGAGATGTGGGTAATACCCTTTTGATATTTCGTTTTCAAAGCCAAACATCTCTGGTAGAGCATGCAATGGACGTGCCATGAACATATATGAATCAACGAACCTCACGTTGGCAATCTTGACACACAATATATCAGCCCCTGTGTACAATATATCCTTTGGAGGTTTCCTTTGGACGTTGATGACATGCTCCACTATCAATCTAAAGTCGAACTTGGAACCGCAATGAGCGATGAATGTGTGGCCAGCATGTTTGTCTAGACAGGCCCATTCAAGAAACTCTCCGATGGTTTTATGAATCACATGTGTACCATCATGGTACTGACTTTCACAATGATTTACAACCAGCCTACCGTCGTCGTTTCGAGTTTCAAAATCGAAACACACAATTGATTCAGGTGATAGTATGGACTTCGGTTTGACCTGTGTCATGTAGCATCTGTGTTCATATAGATTACAAACGACCTTACAGTTTGGGCATGCTTTGTATCCACACATGTGTTTCTCCTTAGGATTGAACTTGACATTGCACATCTTACATTTGTGAAGCTGATTGCACGTCACCAATTCTTTGTGCAGATTGTAACATTCTTCGTTCATGAATTTACGATTGCAAATATCACAATGATGCCATTGCTTGTTTCCTTTTGTCAACCGTACATCCTTGCTGGCAAATATGCATTTTTGAGATTTACACTGGGTGCACGATGGCGATAAGTTTTCCCTCTGAAGCAATCAATACGCGTGATAGGTTCATAATGATTGTCGTGCAACAATATATGAAAGCTGTCATTATAACTTGAATACTCATTGTGTTCGTTGAAGTACGGCGGGTAATACATGATTGGTTCACCGCCAAGTCGTTCAGTGATACCCCACACAAATATATTTCTGCTGTAATGCCTCTCTAAAACTGGAAAGTCTTCGATATTGATTCCTTCGTCAGCATCCTTTTTCGCAAACAATTCCAAACGCAATCGAACGGAAACTGATGTTATGTTGCCCTTGTGACCGCTGGCGTCTCGTTTCAGTTGTTTCCACTTATTCTCGTATTGATTTTTACATACAAAATTGTCGCTTAGCATTGAATCTAATTTCCGTTTTCTATCAAGCAGTTCCAAAGATTTGATGCCACAGTTATTGCGGGATTCAATCTTAATGACACACTGCTTCAGTCGTAATTCTACGGTGTTTTTTGGTGCGGCTAAGCATCGAGACCCCTTGCCTTCTGGTGGTTTTGAAGAGTAATATTCAACTTCGATATCTTTGGCAACCTCGACGGACTTTTTGCTGCTATCACCACCCTTCGGACTTTGCAGCATCTCTTCAAATTTCATCATAACATCTTCACGATTTGAACCTTTGACCCACTTGGATGTAGTCCCATCCTCGAACACCGCTCTAATTGATACTTGCTCAACGCCTTTTGTCTTCTCCGGTAACCAATAGTTTAAACTGCTACCATCGGGTGCTGCTCTTTCAAGAAACGTTGTAAAGGGAACCTTAAGTTTTTCAACGTCTGTGCTAAACTTCTTTATATGTCTCTTGGAATCTCCGACGGTATACTTATTGATTTCATCAAGTCTACTTTGTTCTTTGGCAGGCTTTTTACCTATCTTGGTCCATTGTCGCCTGGTAACTTTCTCAACCTTCTCTTTCGATTTCCGATAGTTCTTCTTGTAATCACGTATAGCTTTGGCTCTATCATCACCGGTTAGGTTTCTACTTTGTAAATTTTCCCAATCTGCAGCAGTGAGCTTATGGCGTGCCTCAGGATTTTGCTTTCTCAATTTAGGGGGCATCTTCCTATACTATATAAATTATATTTTTGTGGCATCACCGCGACTTTTTTTCATTTGTTTTTTCATTTGTTTTTTCATTTTTATACGTTTCTCAATATCATCAATGGCTTTTCGATAATTTGAAACACCGGTGTACTCTTCGGTAGGTCGTTGAAATACTGAGTCACCCGTTATTGTGCCAATGCTTGTTTGGTCTAAAGGTGCTACCATGATAGGAGCTATCCTACGAGGTGCTTTGGTCGGCAAAGCAGCATCTTTGACGGGCTGTTGATACACCGGTTGTCCTGATGGAGTACCATGGTCTAAGGCGGTTCTACTTTTGTTAGCAGTTGTCTTTTTAACAACTGGTCGGCCTCGTAAGCCTTTCAGCTTTTCAGCTTGTGTCATCTTACCCTTCTTTTTAATCCCGTGTTCGGCTCTATGTTCGGCTCCGCAAGATTTTAACTTTGTTATCCAAGTTTCTCTGGTCATGTATACATTAGGAATCAAAAAAGGTGGCAGATTAGGTCATATTATGGTTATGTATAAGATAATGGGAATATGGCCTAATCTGCCACCTTTTTTGATTTCATCGAGAAATCGTAAGTCAAATTCAGAAATATTATTTTCTTAAGGTATCTTATAGTGACCCAATGCCAGTCAAAGGGCAGAAGATTACCGATAGTGAAACGTTGGAACGTCTCGCCAAAATGAGAGAGAAAGCTTTAGAGACACGTCGGGCGAAGGCAAAAGTCAAATCTGATTTGAAAATGGCGGAACAACTTAAGGAAAATGAGAAAGTTGTGGCAGCTCAGGAAACCATTAAGAAAGCTACAACTACGATTAAACCGGAACCGCAGCCAGAATCGGACCCTGAACCTGAGGTTGAACACGTCGTTGTTAAAAAACCTAGGGCACCTAAAAAGAAACCCAAAAAGCAAGTGGTGATAGTAGAATCTGATAGCTCTCAATCGGAAGAAGAACCGGAAGTTATCGTTAGGAAGAGTACTAGACGAAAGCAAAGCCGAGTTGCATCTATATCCCCACCACCTCGTAAGAAAGACGCGGAAATGGACCCGAGTTATGACAAAGCCTACTCAAGTCTATTTTTATCGTTATAGTATATGAAGTTCCAAAGACTGAAAGATAAGAATTACAATATTAAGATTCCGAAGAACAGTTCTGCTTTTCCAATCGAGACTCCGGACGACTTTATTCAATTACCGATGGTAACACTTGCAAATTCCAAACGCGGAGGTGCTAAAACAACAAGCCTTACTCATTTACTACGACTGATGCAATACAACAATGCATTGGAGAGGATTATATTGGTCTCGCCGACATATGAGAATAACAAACACTATTTTGAAGACCTTCCTTTAGACGAGAGCGATGTCCTTCAACCGGAGATAGATGTTATTCCTCAGATTGAAAACATATTAGATGAGGAAGCTCTTGAATACGAAGAGTATGTTGAAAAAACAAAACGTTATAAAAGACTCATGGACATGTTACACAAAAGCGAGATGAGTGTATACGAAATACCAGCCAACTTACTTTTGGAATTTGCCGATGAAAACGATAACATTGCACCACCACAATACAAATACAAGGTTACCAATAGACCACCATCTGTAGCAATATTTTTCGATGATTGTCTAGACTCACCAGTTTTTAGACCGAAATCTGGATTGGGACGTTTCGTTATAAGTCATCGACACAAAGGAAAAACGAAGAACATCGGCAGTATCGGCTGCTCACTCCTTTTCGCCACACAAGCATATACGAGCAATGGGGCGGGACTACAACGTGCTATACGGTCAAACCTGACCCACATCCTACTTATGAAGACGAAAAATCAAGATGAGCTGAAACAGATTTCTCAAGAGCTTGGCGGTGAGGTTTCCCCGGACCAATTTTATGATGTCTTCAATCAAGCAGTCCAAGATAGATATGACTTTCTCTTTATCGATTTGGCAAAGAAGGAGTGTCACCCGAGTATGTTCAGAAAAAACTTCAATGAGTTTATTCTTCCAAGTCAAGTAGCTGAATCTTCTATGCAAGTTTGATAAGTATAGACTCCGGTATAGTACTTGTTCTCTTCATTATCATAATGGATTAAAAAAGGTGGCAGATTAGGTCATATTATGGTTATGTATAAGATAATAGGAATATGGCCTAATCTGCCACCTTTTTTGATTCTTCATTGTATGAGATTATTAGAATTGTTTAGTGGAACATGCTCAGTGAGCAAAATATTCAAAGACTTGCATAAAGATGGCGAAGTCGTCTCCCTTGATATTCACCCGAGGTTTAATCCTACTCACAACGTTGACATTCTGATATGGGATTATACATTATACCCGCCAAATCATTTCGATATCATATGGGCATCTCCTCAGAGTATTCAAAAGCGAAAAGAATTGGGGTCAGAAACTTTGCATTGGCTGATGCAATAGTCAAGAGAACAATCGAGATTATTGAATACTACAAAGCAAGTCATTGGTACATTGAAAATCCCTCAGACGGAGGGCTATTAAAGCATCGAGATTTTATGAAACCGCTAGACATATACATGCATACATGTTGTTATTGTATGTATGGATGTATGTATCGAAAAGCGACGAACATTTGGACCAATAAACAAGGGCTAAAACTCAAAATGTGTAATAAACACATAACCCCGTGTCCATCAATGGTGGCATATGGGAGACACCTTATCCAAGCACAGCGAGCTCAAAGCTCACGTTCCGATGTGGGAACTTCGAAATCCATTACTACATTACACTCAATTCCTAAAAGTCTATTAATATATTTACTCAATTTCAAATGCATTTCCTTTGTAGATGGGGCTGATGATTAAGAAGTCTTGGAGGGCTGGAACAAAGTGCTCCCACTTCTTTGAATGAATATAGTTGTAAGAGTTTTTATTGGAACCGGGCAGCTTAATCGTTATTATCTTCCCTTTGTCATCTCGTTCAGGAGCATAGCAATCGGTTTCGAAAAATGCATCAAGAGCCTTGCCAATTGTATATGGGGTCATCTTAGTTCCCTGAAAATTTATCTTGAACGATTCTTTCAATGTGTTAATGTCTACATCCCAAGTCGGGTTGTTGGGCAGCATCAATGTTTCTTTGGCACCGTTTTGCTCAAATAGAGTCCACAAGATGTGGTTTGGATTGTTTAATAATTGTATAAATTGGTGAACAAAGTTTACAAGTTTTCGATTCCACAAATCTCGGAGGTAATGTTGAGGTATAGATTCTAAGAATAGATTTTTGAAATTATATTTGGCAATGCATAGTTTATCTTCCATGGTCGCTTCATTGCTCCAAACTTTTGGATTCAGATTTTCGTAAATCTCTAAAATTTCTTTATCTTCAATATTATTATACTCAAAGTAAGGAGCCGTCTCATTTTCATTCAATTTAGCCCACACCATTTCCCTACTATTTTGAGAAAGTTCGCTATTAATAAAGCCACATTTCCGGAGATACCAATGATATACTCGTTCGTCTCTTGCCCAATACTCACACTCTTGTTGGTTTGCCAATTTTTGATACAACTCACTTTCAGGTGCATTATATGGAAGACAAAACCCTTTTAGTCTAAACCTGATTTGCTTCATCGTTGCACTTGTTTTGTATAGGTGAAGCTCATTTGTATGATATTGTCTCACCCTAAACAGATTTTGAAAGAAGTCCCGGTATGACACCATGGCAGGGTCCAAAAATGCATATCGTTTATGAAAGTGCGGTTTATTGTTTGGTCCGGTATCAAAATTGACTCCCACCGTAATAGCAACATTGGAAATCACAAGTCGTTTAGAGGCCCACATTTCGTCAACATTAGATAAGGTTGATTTCGTTTCATCATCGCTCATCCCATGATAACAAATGATGTCATCTTGAGTGAGGTCGGTGTTTGCTATAATCATATCTTTGAATGTGTCCATGCCATAGCACCAAACACTCTTGCCTTTTTTGAAATCGGTTTTGAAAGGATAAAACAAAGATATGTTTTCCCCATTGTTCAAAGCATCAATCAACGATGCTTCCCAAAATTTTTTGTTTTCGTAATTGATTAATTGTTGCGGAGCTGGTGGTAGGTTGTGGCCAAGCGTAATTAAAGGGCAATCTAAATGTCTAACCTTCTTAAACCATGTAATGGTGTCTTGATGGGGAAAAGCATCCATAAAGATAATTTTCTTTGCAGATTTTACAATGTGCATAAAGCAATCCCAATTGGCGGGTAAGTGCTCCCCATGTGTCGTGCGGTTCATGAAAATACTTTTGTAAGTCTCAATCTCATCCAAGATAACAATGTCATAACTATTACGAGTTTCAATTTCATCTTCGCATAAACCGGCAAACAAGCTTAAACAATTTTCTGTTTTCCATTGTGATTCCATAGACATTATAATTCTATGTGCTGCCGGAATTAATTCTTGTTTGTTCTTATCAAAGCTTTTGTAATTTTTGAACCGCAAGGATTGCAATCTTGTCGCTACATTTTGTGCATAAGATATCCTTGGGCTGAACCATATAATGCTACTACCCTTTTCATACTTATTGTGAAGATAATCAATAGTAGAACCGGTCTTGTTCCCGCTCATGAATGCCGTCAAGAACACCATGGATGCATGTCCAAATGCATTATGAATTTCAATCGGCTTGACCCATCTATCACTCATAAAAATGTCGATTGGTACGTCGCACCCCTTAAGAAACTTTGAACTTTGCTCACAAATCGTATCAAATCGTAGGTTGGGATAAAATCTGAGCAAGAGGTTCTTGATAAAGTTGTCGCCCGGAGAATCGTATTTATTAGCGGTCTTCCAAGATTGTATATATGTTTCCCATTTTACACGGCCTTGCTTAACCCATTGCATGTATGCATCTTTGGAAATTCCATTATGATATGCCCATATTTGAATTATCCAACATAATTGATGTCCTAATGCACTTGGATCGGGAAATGGTTTGTTGGGTATCATGCCTAATATTTGTTTGTAACTTGTCGTATTCCAATTAAAATTGGATGGGGGCACATAGTCACATGGTGTGATGGAACTTAAGTCAATTTTTTGATGAGTCTTTTCATCAAGTTCTACATCCTCAAATTCCCAATGTAATGTCGCGGCATCGATTGAATCTTCATCAAAATCCATCAAGATGCAATGCTTGGTGACCGATTGACTTCCTTCGACGATGTCTTGATTTCGCAATTCATTGGATTTGCTTTGATTGACACATTTCATATTTCGATTTGTGGTGTACACCGCACAATCCATGCCCAAATCTTTGTACTTCATTAGCCATGTTTTGAAGGGAGCCATAGCACCAAGATTTTCAAAATAATAATTGGAAAGAGCGATGTGATAGGACCAATTTGGATTTCCCTTTTTTGGTAATGTACTTCCACTAATTTGAAAGATGGCATTTGGAAATTTGGTCGAAATGATTTCTTTGATTTCATTCAAGTTAATCTCTTTATCACTATCAATATCGAAATATACTTTCCGCTTGACATGGGCTTGTATTATTTCATATATGCCATAATGTTTGGTCAATATCTTGCCCATATTGACTTTGTGAATTTTACTCCACATATTGCCCATCTTTTTGGTGTCCGATTTGATTAGAATTTCGCCTTCTTTCAAAGTTGAAAGCACATAATCTTGTGCTCCACCATCGGTCAAGTTTTTGACCCATTGCATTTTGAGGAATGTTTTTAGTGCAAACTTTGAGGTGTCGATATTTTGATAATCCATTATCACTCTTATAAACACTCTTATCTTTAAGTGATTTAATGTTTTGGCAAAAATAAGTTTGGATGCTATTGTTGGTGATATTTTGAGACATGTATACTTATATATACCATATATTTTAATCTTTAAGCTTGTTTATAATGGTTCATTTTCAGATTTTTGAGACCTTTTTTTCCTCATGTATTCTTTCATTTTGATATTGTGCTCATCTTTGTGAGTATCATACCAAGTCTTTTGATGTTTTCTATTCAAAGCTCGCGTTTGTTCAACATGAGTCTCCCTATACTTCTTTTTGGCACGTTTTTGAGCATCGGTCAAGGCCATTCTATTGGTATATACTTAGATTTTAATCTTTAAGTCAATTGCGTTCTTTAAGTAGTTCGTGCGTTCTTTAAGTAGTTCGCTCAAAAGGTGGCAGATTAGGCCATATTCACATTATCTATATATAGTCCGTAATATGGCCTAATCTGCCACCTTTTTCATGATATTGTACCCGCGTGCGTTCTTTAAGTAGTTCGCTCAAAAGGTGGCACATTAGGTCATATTATGGATATATATAAGATAATGGGAATATGACCTAAAATGCCACCTTTTTCATGATAGTTAGGGTTTCAGGGTTTAGGGTGTATCATGATACCCCCGCGAAAAAATCGCCGAAAGTCGTATATCGCCTAAACTGACCCCTCCCTTAAATAGTGTAAAAAACCGTGCGAAAATCGCCTGAACTGACCCCCTAAATGGGGTCGGAAATCGCCCAAACTGATGCTGAATTAATTCTATTTTTTCCACGTCTTCTATTTTTTATACTACCGGTAGTCCTTGACACGTGGTCCTCTTCCGGACCTCTTCCGGTTCAAAGTGTGCTACAGTATCACTGGCTGTTAGTGCTTTACGTGGACCGGGAGAGGTCCGGAAGAGGTCCGTAAGTGGTCCGGGAAAGCCCCGCTGGAGCGTGGAAGCACCGCGATAGGTGCAGAAGCAGGTCCGGAAGAGCCTTGCTGGAGAGTGACAGTGTGCTACCTCACTGGTATAATAAATAGAGGTGGTGGAGGTATAATAAATAGATTTAAACCACGTGAAGATTGCCATGTGTACACGGCCAGGTATATAAATATTTATATGCTGGAAGCATTTCAAAATTTCAAAATTTAGTCTACACGTTACTTACGTAATAAAATATCTTGATATAAAACCAAAAAATATGATATAATTATTTATCACAATTTCCTGGTACATTATATACAAACTCAATTTCGAATATAAATACAATAATATCTGATAGATAGACCCGTTATAAATTTATTTATATATTAAATTATCAGATTTAAAATTTATATACAGAACTGCAGTATAATTATACTATATTATATCATTATAATTATACTATATTATATTATATATTATACGATATAATATATTGTATAATTATATTATATTATTAAAATTATACAACAGTATTTATTTAAATTTTCATAAATCTGTATATTTGAATATACTAAATTATTTAATCAAACGTTAATTATATAAATATTTTTACCGGAAGGTTCCGGAATATCACCGGTTAAACGGTACTGTCATCGCCGGCGTCATCGCGGGTGTCATCACATGGGTCACGATTGTTGTCATCGTCGTCATCGGCGTCGAAGTCATCGAGTGATTATCGAATAGTATCGAGCAGTCATCAAATATTATCGAAGCGTCATCATTCATCGTCAAGTGGCCAACTATCGTTATCGAGCAGTTGTCGAATTACATCGAGAAATTAGACTATGGAATACTATCGCGTGGTCATCGAATAGTATGTTATCAAGCAATCACGGTTAGTCGTACGGTACTCATCGAATATTATCGAGGGGTCATCAAATGGTATCGCAGGGTCATCGCATATTATCGAGGGGTCATCAAATGGTATCGCAGGGTCATCGCATATTATCGAGGGGTCATCGAATACTATCGAGAGGTTATCGAAGGTTATCGAGTGGTCATAGAATGGTATCGAGTAGGCAACGTACATTATCGTCGAGCAATCATCATACATATATTATCTATCGAGCAATCAACACGACATATGCCGTTCATATCGCAATCCTCGAATATTATATATCGAGTGGTCATCGAACACTATCGAGAAATTATCAAATCATTTTCCGTATCGAGTAATTATCCGAATGCATCGAGGGGTCATCGAACTTTATCGAGGAAACTGTGAAAATTATCGAATGTGCATAGTAACCGAGCGACCATCAATGCATTACATGTAAAATTATGGATTATTTTGTCGCGATGGTGTATCGCATCGATGGACCCACCGCATCGATAACAAATCTAGGTATCATCGTATTTTAAGTTCAAACATGGACAAGTTCGTGGCATCTATGTCCATAACTTATGAGATTCGATTATTTACTTGTCGAACTTGCACGCTTCTTGATTGTGTGGTGAATCTAAGATAACTAAATCAACAAAGTGTGCTTCAATGTTCGGTAAGATATCAAACCAATCTGCGTTGAATAGTTGCTTGGGTCATCATTAAGGTAGTCGAAGAAAAGAAAGCGTGACACGGCAAAATCAAAAGGTGGCATATTAGGTCATATTCTGGTTATCTTATATACAATCATAATATGACCTAATATGCCACCTTTTTCGGTTCCCATAGAATTTTCAACATCCACGAACTTTCCAGAATTTTGTCACGGACTTTCTTTTTAGAAAAACATGACACGCACTCAACTTTGAGCAAGCGGCGTGAAACGCGGTGAATTATCAAATAACACCACCAAATCGAAAGGTGGATTAACAAACGGTCTTTTTCGCATTATCTATCATATCATTATATATTATATCATATCTAAACATCTTCTCGTTGCTGGAAATTAACTTATGTCCAAACCGAGTCGTGCAGAAGAATACATATGCAGTGCGTGGCTTACCGACCCGCTTCAGCTGCGTCCACAACTTACCTAAATCGATTATTTGCTTATCGAACTTGCATGCAGTTTGATTGTAAGGTAAATCTAAGATAGCTAAGTCAACAGAGTGTGCGTCGATGTTCGGTAAGATGTCAAAACAATCTGCATTGAATATCTGGGTCGCCATTAAGGTAGGTTGAGAAAAGAAATGATAATAGGGCAAAATCAGAAAAGGTGGCAGATTAGGCCATATTCACATTATCTATATATAGTCCGTAATATGGCCTAATCTGCCACCTTTTTTGATTTATAGGTCACCACAACAATCTATCTGCGTAATAACCATTGCTACCGACGACATTCCGGTCTTTCTTGTGTCTGATTTTGTACAGCCGACGTCTTTCATCGGCATACTCTTTACCCTTAGTGGCCATGTATGTTGGATAATCAGAAGCACCACGCTGACCCACTTGAGCGACCAGTTTACCATCCTTGAAAACATCAATCTTTTTGCTATGATTATTTGATGGGCTAATCTTCACACCGAGTTTCCGTGCTTGACTTTTTGTGTAAGCTTTGATTTGATAAGTCATTGTATACTATATGTAACACTATTATATAGTATGACAAGTAAACCAATATCTGAGAGTAGACTTCAAGAGTTATTTTTAGACCCAAAGTTTGGTCAATCTAGTGCCAATGCATTTACTAAGAAGCTTAAAGCACAAGGTTACAAGGTCACAGAATCTCAGGTCAAGGCTGCTATTTCCAAGACTGAGACATCACAAGTTTTATCACAACCCAAACGTGTAACCCGTAAAGATTACTTTCCGACCTATGGGCCAGTCGATAAGGTCTCTATACAAGCCGACCTTGCCTTCATACCGAAAGATAAGTCGGTGAACAAAGGATATGCCGTTCTTCTGACTGCGGTTAACGTTAATACTAACAAAGCGTATGCAATCGCTTTGAAATCCAAAACCGTCAGAGATAAGAACAATAAAAGACAAGAGGATGTGGAGGGCATCGTTCCTGCCATGAAACGATTGATAAGCGAAACCAAAATGGACACTCTTAGTACAGACTTAGGCAGCGAGTTCACGAACAAACCAGTTCAAGCATTGTTGAAAGAGAAGGGTATCGAACATTACACGTCTCAAAAAGAGGACCACACTCGTCAAGGGAAAATCGAGCGGTTTAACAAAACTTTGAAACGAAGATTTAATTTCAACGAGGCGAGAACCGGTAAAAATAATTGGGTTGACTATTTGGACTCTATCGTCGAGAACTATAATGAAACGGTAAACCAAGGTAATATCAATGATACCCCTCCCGATGACATGAATAAGAATCGTGTTATTAGAAGTGTCTTGTTGAAACGCAATCAAACTGCCAAACTCTTACAAAAGTTAGACATTAAACCAGGCGACAAGGTACGCCTTCGCGTTACTAAAAAGACATTTGATAAGGAAAGCCGCACATGGAGTACCGAAATATACAAGGTCCGAAGTAGAAAGGGTTTGTCTTTCGTAATAGAGGACGGCGACGGTGATACCTTAAGCCGACAATATAAGCCGCGAGAACTGAAAGAGGTTCAAGGACCTGTTTCCAAACCATCCAAAGAGACCCGAGGTAGTAAGACTGATAGTGAAAGTAAACAGGCTGCAAAATCTGAGCGTGCGTTGAAGAAAGAGGGTATAGAAGGAAATACCGCTTCCAAGACATCTAGAAACTACGACAACTACGAGGTCAATGTGTTTATCAGCGACAAGAAATCCCCTAATTATCAAAAGACATTGAAAGGTTACCTCAAGCTCAATCGGTCTGGGAAAAGCAAGCGTAAATATCAATTGATATTCTATGAGAAGTCTGAAGAGAATGAGTTTGTTGATATTCCAGACCCGGAAATCAAGTTGTTGAAAAAAAGAAACCTTTAATATATAATGAGAACGATATTGACCGATGAGGTCGGAAGACGCAATTGTATGAAAATGATGGGAATTGCCAACGGGTCAAGTGCAGATACGCTGTTCCGAGGATATGGAAAACTCGCTAAAAGCAACTACGTAATAACGATGCCGAGTCAAAACAGTGCGGTATTCTACAATAGTTTGAGAGATTCAATCATAAGAACGGAGCCATTAGTGAGAGACATTCAGGACTATAGCAGTGATATTGATACAACCATACCCAATTCTATGATGACAATGTTAAATCCAATGATGACAATGACACAAGACGATATCGATAATCAAGCGTTAAGGCGTATTGAGGAAGACGCTCAAGAACGAAACGCCATTCTCGCACAAGCAGCCAAACAACTACCACCAGACACTCCTGAAGCTGGACCGTCAAAGATTACTGGAAAGGGTAAACATATGAAACTCGCAGTCCAGGAATCGTTGCAATTACACGAAATGCAAGATCCAGAAGTTTTTGGGGGTCTCGCTTCAGAAGGTGTCAGGACCCGAGCCCAATCAACACAAAGTCCCTTTAGAAAAGTAGTTAATTTTGTTATTGGAGAAGACGTTTCATCCCCATACAAACAAAAGGAAAAAGATACTTAATAGTAATGCAAGTTCCTTGTAATCAAAGCTATCAATCCAATGCTTACTGTCGTCCATCTAGTAGTTATTTTAGTAATTTTGTTGATGCCGATAAAGATGAGAAACAAATACATAGTCCGGTTTCGCGTAACAGGTCTGACAACAGCAGTAAACCTTTCAAAACTATGGTAACAGTCAAGAGCAAACCAATCATGAAACCTAACGATGTTGACAAGTATACACAAAGGGACACCTCTAATTTGCTGAATGCCTTAAGTCAAGACGCCGTAAAAGTTCCAAGAACCGCCCTGAACAAAGTCTTTGGTGCTAATATCACGTCTAGGGACAATCCTACACAAACAAGATATGCACGGGCATCAGATGTCTCTTATGCTTATAGCTATGGTGACCGAGGTCGGTTGAAAAGTATCATGAAAGGACTTCCGGGTTATTACGTAGACCGAAGTTTGTCGGGTAGAAACTCTACAACGTTGGTCAATCCTAAAAGCCAAGACGTTATTATTGCATATCGAGGCTCTGATGCAGAATTTGGAAGTCTGAACACTCTTGCCCAGGACATCTCACGTGGACAAAATGTAGAAGATTGGTATGTAAATCTTTTGACATTGATGAAACAACAACGTAGTACATCAAGATATCAAGAAGCACAACAACGATTTGACGATGTCAAAATGAAATACGGTGGGTATAAGTTATCGGTTACCGGGCATAGTAACGGCGGTGGTCAAAGCAATTATATAGCCGAAGTTAACAACGTAGAAGGGCATCATTTCAACCCAGCAATCAATCCTATGCAAGAACCGATGAACACTCCTACGGAAAAGCAGGTGTTGTACTCAACAGAAGGCGATTTAGTGTCATTACCAGCCCGGTTGAGACCACATGCTAAAAGCAATTACGATATCGTGCACGTCAATCCAAAGGTAGGTACGGAAAACGATTTGACAAAATTACATAGCGTGGAACAGATGTACTCAGATGCACCGGAGTCTACGCGAGTCAGTACAGCAAGGTCTCGTTACGGCTTCGCCAACGCCATGACAGGCTCGGCTGTGGGAGGGTACCTTGGATATTACACACCGACTGACACCAACGACGAACGTATCTTTAGGACCACTCAAGGTTTATTGGAACCAATCTTACTATCAGAAACTCCCAATGTGAATTTCACAGATTTCATGAATGTTATGGGTGTCAAAGAAAGCTTAGGTGAGAAGAATTATATACGTGGAAAATTGGGACTGAATCCTATAGAACAAAAACCGTTAACGGAAGTGCCGGTCTATGACCCAATCACGGAGATGATACGTCAAGCCACGGGTCGTGCTGACCAAGACAAGGAGTTGTTTGAAGAATCAAAAAAGGTGGCAGATTAGGTCATATTATGGATATATATAAGATAATATGAATATGGCCTAATCTGCCACCTTTTTTGATTTATATGATAATAAGATGGACCGTCAAGAATTGATACGCTTAGCCAAACTTCAATACCCCGATATTAAAGAAGCTCATGTAGAATTGCTTGTAGATGATTATATCAAACGTCCAGAATTTTACGATGACCTTTGTACTGGAAACATTGAAGAACCAATTCCTTTAGAGCGGGATACTGTTGATTCTATAAAAGATAATTGTTATATTAATATAGATGAGCGTAATTAGCACAAGAACGCTATTCTTGTCTTCCGAAGACAATAGCAATGGAGACGCACGTGTTTTGCAAATGAACATACCCACCCAGCTGATAAATTATCGAGCACAAACCAAACTGAGATTAACGTTGAATACTTTCTCATGTGCAAAGACATGGTATAGTATTAACGAGACCAATGGCATCTTCTATGTGGGTGATACGGTAAATAATACTTTAACGGAAGTGAAAATACCTTATGCAAATTATACTGATTTAGACCAACTAACAACGTTATTACAAACAAGCATAAAGACTGCCATTGTTGGATACACCGGTGTTGTAACTGTGTCATACAATAATAGCGGCGATGGAATTGATTATAAGAATAAATTTCGTATCACGTTGGACCCTGCAGTACCTAATATTAAGTTTGTATCATTCAGTGTGAGTGGGGACTTTTTTGCTTTACCTGGAAGCAATTTACAAACTGCCTTAAATTCAGTGTCCACTGCTGGAAAATACAATGACTCAGATCAAGTACTCGGAGGTCGTGTTAATAGAAGCACAGCTGGTTTAAGTGAGATATCTGAACTTATAGACTTGTTTGGCATCACTACACCCAACTCCGTGTTTCAATCTGTTTATCCATGTAACATTCAAACCAACGACGCCTTGTACCTTAGGGTCACATCGTTACCAACACACAATATTGAATCAACCAATCTTTCTACTTTTACAAACACCAACGAAATGATAAGTTCTGATATCTGGGCGAAAATACTATTGCCTAGTGACACAACGACAGACTTCATACGATATATAGACCCAAACGACAACTTTGTTATTGAAGTGTCTGGGTCTCAATTTACTTCATTTAGAATCACACTTACAGATTCCAAAGCAAGATTAATCACATTGGCATCTCCGACCCAAGCATCAGACGGCAGTATTAACTATTCATTAAGCATTAAAGTTGAAGAATTGGCACCTGCTGGTCTCTCAGATATTTTATAATATATCTTTATAATATATATACAAAAATGAGCCTCCCGATGTCTCTGGCCTACGGCTTATCGAAAATGAATTCATATTCAACTAATTACTTCAGATTGGAAACAACAAACTTGACGGAAGCGTCACGATATTCAACCATAACTTTGAATCTACCGTTAATTCAATTGTAAACATGAAGAGTTTAGCCATGCATTGTTTAGGTTCCTGTACAACGCCTTTAGCTTTTACAAACGACGGGGTTGCTGATGAACTTATCACGACGCTCCCCAATGGCATCGAGAAACTGATTCAAAGAATGGAAATTTTCGCCGGAGGGCAGCAGTTGACCACTGGTTTTCAATCCTACAACACGGTCAGTTGCGTACTTGATACTATCAAAACCACTCTTAGCAAAGAAATGACTTATCAAAGGGTTTTGAAAAACCAAGAAATAAATACAACTGAAAACTTCTACAGTACCCCGCGTCCATACATTTTGAATCAATGGCTATCCTTTTTAGGGGAAGCTGAACCATCCTACATTGATACGAGTCTACTTCCTCCAATCCAAATAAGGCTATACCTTGCAGGTCCCGAGGTCTTAGGTTGTTGGCAAAAATCATTAACGCCTGGTGCAGCAATTGACACAAAAGCCCAAGAAGAATTAGTATCGAAAGGCAATTTTAAATTGGACAAACTTTACTTTACCGTAGAAACAATCACTTTCAGTTCAGGTGTCTACGATGCCGCCGTGGAATCAAAATTGCGTGATGGATTCTTGGAAATTCCTTACCTCAATTATTTTACATTTTTCGAAGGAGCTGGTGCTATGGACAAATCAACAAGGTTCTCATTGAGTTCACAATGCATTAATACCATATATGCTGTGCAAAGGCCTAGTGATTATAGAGAAAAAAACAAAGGACTTATCAAATTGGATAATACATGTGGAACAGCCTACCTACCCTCATACTTTCAGTTTCTAGCAGGTGGCCTCGGTGCTCTACAATTTAACATCAACAACTTGTTTGTGCCTAACTATCGAGTCGACCCTCTTGCAGCATTCAATCTGCTGACTATCTCTAAAGCGGACAACTACGGTACGCTATCGGGTTGTAAGATTAACAGTTATGAAGATTGGCTGAACAACCAATTCATTCCCATGGTACGTTTAAATCTTCCCTCAGAAATGGGTGTAAGAAATTTAACTGGTTTAGATAGCAGAGGATTATCCAGTTCAATGTACCTTTCTACTTCTATTGCATCACCAGCAGACCCGCTACAAACGGTACTTACAACAAACGAAACCATGATTATTTGCGAAACGACAGCCGTTCTTCGTATCGGTCAAAACCGTGTGATTGAAACTGTATTTTAAAACGCTGTTAATAGTATACAAATATGGCTCAACAGCCAGGATTAAGCAGTTACAACATGAAAAAAGATGTAGGACCGAACGTGGACAAACAAATTCACACCGCGACGATGTTTCAAATGTCAGGTTTTAGACCGGTTATGATGCAACAGCTACCATGTAAAACAATCAATGACATCACATATCCACCATTCAGGATTAGCAACGTTCATCCTCTGGCTGGATACAAATCTTATACTTTAGGGCACAATCAAAAAGTGTCGAAAGAAATGGAAATGTTCCATTTCCCGATGGAGCATCCATTGAATAGTCGATTGTTGCAACCTGTGCCTTTGTTTTTTTCATAGATTAGTATATACAATGTCAGCTTTCGGAAATGAACTAAATGCAAAAACCTTGACTTATGCCAATACTACGTTTCGCACAACACTAAGAAATGGAACAGATATAGAATTAACAGAGGATGACGTACAGAATCAAATTATATTAGGTGATACTGCCTCAACTGTTCGATTGCCGGAATGTCTACCTGCTATCAAAGGTAAAATGTTTACAATTTATAACGGAACAGCCGCAACAGGCGGGATAGTGACTCTTCAAAAGTTTGCGGGTGACAGAATAAATGGATATTCAGACACAACTAACGGCGATATTGAGTTGAAAAATGATGCAACCAATGGCGAAAGTATAACGAGCGTCACTCTAATTGCATCAGGCGAAAGGACGTTTCAATCAGGTTCAACTACCGTTGTTGACATTCCAGGAAATTGGTATGTGATTTCAACATCTTATCGGAATACAGGATAAAATATAAAAAGTATAATATATAATGTCAGCTTTCGGTTCAAATTTAATTGTAACAGAAATTAACGGTAAACCATTTGTAAATGGCACGGGTCCGACTGATACACTAACGTGCGATACAGTTGTGTGCCAAACTATAGGCAGCGTAGACTCGCCGTTAGAGACGATGCATATCGGTTCGGACATACGCTATCAGAACGATATCAAATTCATAGATACTCAAGACCCATTGAATGAACGAGAACAGATGTCCTTGTTGACAGATGGGTCGCTAAAGGTACACACTTCAATAAAATTCAACGACTTCGTATTAAACAATCCAGTGTCGAAATCACGATTCTCAGCAGGCCTTGATGACCTCGATGCATCGTTTGAGATTAAAAGTTTGGACCCTGTGGAACAAACACGAGTTAAGATAGGCGAAACAGGCATCAACGAGGTAACCTGCTTGCAGACAACAATCAATATAGAGCCTTTCGGCAATGGGGTATTGATAAACGACGGCCCACTCGTACTCAATACCGGCGATTTAACATTGACAAGCGGTAAGTATCGAGGAGATGGCTCATTGTTAACTAACTTACCTTCTGGTGCAAATCAGAATCTACAATCGGTCACCGACCAAGGTAGCACGACGACAAATAGTATCAGTGCATCTGCATTTGTCGGTGATGGTTCAGGATTGACAAACTTACCGGCACAACCTGAAACCTCTACACTTCAAGATGTGACCACCCGAGGGGCTGCAAGCAGTGTCGCCGATGTTTCATATACAGGTACAGGTACCATGATTGTCAATCAAGAGAAACTTAGTGGGAATAATCTTAGAATTGAAAGTGGCTCTGGTGGATTTGGGAAAGTTAGCATCGGTGAGCAGACTCAAGGGTTTACCAATGCCGACCACATTGGAGACCGTTCTATCGCAATCGGCCGCAATGCATTATCTATTAACAATACAACAAGTAATGATACGATTGCAATTGGTTCCGGTTCGTGTAATACTAATTGTGGTGACTATGTCGTGTCTATTGGCGACGACTGTGGTCAGGTTAACTGCAAAGATGCAGCAGTGAACATTGGAAAATATGCAGGTGAATTCACAGCCGGCGAGTCAAGTGTGAACATTGGTGCGTTGGCTGGACAAAATTCTGCTCAGAGTGCCGTAAACACCGATAATACAATCGTTTTGAATGCAAGCGGGGTTGAATTAAACGCCGGTGTCGCAAGTAGTTGTTATATCAGGCCTATAAGATTGTCTCCCGACCCAGCAAGCGAGTCACAAATGTTGCATTATGACACAGCATCCAATGAGGTCCGATATGGTCCTGTTTCTGGTGGCGGCGGTGTTCCAAGTTTATCACAGGTCCTTGCTGTCGGAAATACCGGTGGTACAATCAACCTCACTTCAGATTTGGATACGGCGGCCATAAGAATCACGAACAGTATTGATTGGGCTTACACAACACCAAACACATCTTCGATAACGACTGATGGAATTCCATTAACCCAACTCACAAGTGCTTATAGGAAGACTACATCACCAAACACATTCACAGGCCAAGTGTATACGATGGTAAACACAACAGCTTCTACAATAACATCAGGAACTGTTCTTTCTTTTGACGATGTAAGCACTAACATCAATGGTGTCAAACCCTATGCAGCAACAAACACAGCTACTAATACCAATGTCGGTGTTATAGGTGTATGTGTCCAAGATAGTCTTGCAGGTAATTCTTGTTTTGTACTTATTAGCGGTTTCTGTTCTGTTAACTGTATTGATGGTTCGTACACCAAGGGCCAGCTTTTAGGAGCTCAAGCAAACGGTGTTGTAAATTCAGCAGCAGTTGCGGCGACTAATGGTGTAATCGGGTGCTGTATGGAAACCGTAACTCATGCATCGCCAAATGCAGTTATATGTTATTTACAACCGTCATTTAAATTGTAAATATATTGTAAATGCCTGTAAAGCGAAATAATCCTAATTTACCAAGTTGTGAAACCGTCGTTCAAGATGGGGTCGGTATGAGAATAAAAGGTATTATAAATGGAAGACTCGCAAACACTCGATGTAAGGTAAGAAATATTGCTGACGCCCAAGGAAACGTAGTTAGATATAATAAACAGAACTTACCAAAAACAAAAGCAAAAACAAATCAACGTCAATCTAGGGTGAACGTATCATTAGAGGGTGGGACCGGTGCAAACGCCATTTTAATATATGATACAGGGGCAACGTCCACCCAAATGAGCACAGCAGATGCCAGACTTATAGGAATAATTAAACCAGACGGTACGTCCGATTATCATAATCAACCACAACGTGCTACCGGTATAGGCGGTTCGGTTGCCACAACACAATATTCCGACGTTAATATTACCAGCGACCGGTGAAGTCACAGAAGGCTCGGTATTGGTTTATCCTAACGCTATAGGATTGTTAGGTATATCACATATAAAACACTTTAAACGATACCGCGTGAAATTTAAATAGGTACATATGATATATGTCAAGTTTTGGACAAAGTTTAGTTTGTAAGAATTTAACATGTGATACCGTTAATGGTCAAACATACAATCCTGTACAAAGTTCAAAATGGACCGAAACAAATAATGTTTTGGAACCGGCAACCGCTGGAGCAAGTGTAAAAATTTCCGGTTTAGAAGTAGATGGAAATGCAAGAATCAATGGTGGAATTGTCAACGTTGCACAATTAAGTTCCGAGACAAATTTAGAATTACAAGGGTCAAAATCTGCTGATTCAACATTTATAGATTTGAATACATCACTGGTTGAATTATCAGAAGTTAATTCAGTGTATGCTTTGGAGTTTCGTAAACGACCTATTATACCATCAAATCAATTTTTTAGAATTAACATGTTAGGTGATATCATAGGTTGTAATGATATAGATTGCAATAAGTTAACAACAAAAACTTTACAATATAATTTTCCTAGAATACAACCTATAGCTGGTCAAGGTACTCGAATATTGAAATTCCCTTCAAATACTTTTGGTGTATTGTGTGAATTTCAGTTGGCAGGTGCTGAAACCGGTTCTCCAGTAGCTAATTTCAAAATTCAACACGCTGATACAGCTGTGAATGAGAACATTGCAGACAACTATGTTTTGATTTGTGAAGGTTTAGGTTTCTTTACAATAGCAGCGGAGAGAGATACATTAGTTGCATCTACAAATTTAATTGGAGAGAATAATTTGGAGCTTAGTATTTCTTCTTTGTATCAAAATTTTCCAAACAATGTTATTAGATTTTTCTTGAAGTTAATTCCTGTTTCTCCAAGCCCGTAATTTCTTCGGGGGATTTTTTAGATATCAATTGGGAAACGTGGGAAGTTGTGCCGTTATCTACATAATTTGCGGTGAACAATAAAAAATATTTCCCGTAAATAACCTGGGTGATGCCCCATGGATAGAACCGCGATTCATAACAGCGAAATCAAAAGGT
>LGRX02032608.1:0-40818 GCA_001247695.2 Cymbomonas tetramitiformis | reverse complement strand
GGGTGCGCGTACGGTAGATAGGTGCATAGCGTGCACGCAAGGAGCATAGGACCCAGGGACCAAGGGTGCGGGGAGGCTGCTCGGTCTCTCGATGCTGGTTGGCCTGTGGCCTCCGCTTGAGAGAGTCATATCGCAGTTTTCAAACACGGCTGTTCTCTCGATGCTGGTTGGCCTGTGGCCTCCGCTCGAGGGAGTCCTACCGCATTTTCTCAACACGTCTGTTCTCACACCGACTCTCTCGATGCTGGTTGGCCTGTGGCTTCCGCTCGAGGGAGTCCTACATATTAATCACAAGCGCATGCGTCTTGGTCTTGGGATGTTCACACTCTCTCGATGCTGGTTGGCCTGTGGCCTCCGCTCGAGGGAGTCCTATCACAGTTTCTCATCACTTCTGTTCTCACGGTCTCTCGATGCTGGTTGGCCTGTGGCCTCAGCTCGAGGCAGTCCTATCACACTTTCCCAACACTTCCGTGTTGAGAAGTTCTGTGCTCACAATCTCTCGATGCTGGTTGGCCTGTGGCCTCCGCCCAAGGGAGTCCTATCATAGTTTCCCAACACGTATGTCCTCACGGTCTCTCGATGCTGGTTGGCCTGTGGCCTCCGCTTGAGGTAGTCGTCCTATCACAGTTTCCCAACACGTCTGTTCTTACACTCTATCTATCTCTCGATGCTGGTTGGCCCGTGGCCTCCGCTCGAGGGAGTCCTACCACGAGCGCATGTGTCTACTGGGTCTCGGGGGTTCGTTTTCACGCTCTTTCGATGCTGGCTGGCCCGTGGCCTCCGCTCGCGGGCGTCTTATCACAGTCAACGTCTTACTTGAGGGAGTCCTATCACAGTTTCCGGTACCCTACATATCCTATTCCAGTACCCTACATATTTTCGGTTCCGGTCGAGATGGGCTGATGCTGAGCATTCCAAATGATAGAGTTATGTGCTATGAGCTCAGGAAGCCATCATATGCATGATGCATCGCGGTGCATCCCGAGATATCGATTTTATAGTGTAGCTCACAATGGCTTCCGCAGTTTCGCGTGATATGAAATACCCTACATATTTTGGCAAAGAGTGAGCAGCGGCGCTGCGAGTGGTGGGTGGGGAGGGATGGCGGAGGGTGCGCGTACGGTAGATAGGTGCATAGCGTGCACGCAAGGACCATAGGACCCAGGGACCAAGGGTGCGGGGAGGCTGCTCCGCTCCGCGCCGAATCATCAGGCGCGTGGCGCGTGCGGCGCTCTCCCCGGCGCCGTGCCTTATGCTGCTTCATCTGCGGTTGCGAATCAGCGGCCAAAGGGTGAGCAGCGGCGCTGCGAGTGGTGGGTGGGGAGGGATAGCGGAGGGTGCGCGTACGGTCGATAGGTGCATAGCGTGCACGCAAGGAGCATAGGACCCAGGAACCAAGGGTGCGGGGAGGCTGCTCCGCTCCGCGCCGAATCAGGCGCGTGGCGCGTGCGGCGCTCTCCCCGGCGCCGTGTCTTATGCTGCTTCATCTGCGGTTGCGAATCAGCGGCCAAGTGGTGATCCGCGAGTCATGGGTGGGACAGGCTTTGTGGAAGGCTGCCGTCGGACGGGCATATGACCAGGCGACCAGCGACGGCTGGCCATATGTAGGGTCGTATGTAGCGCGACGGCTGTATCCATATCCGTCAGCTTATGGACGGACATGGTATGGTGCGCAAATGTTGTCCGCCACGTGGGTCAACGAGGTGGGCGGCGAAGTAGAAGAATACGAAGGTCCTTGGGTCACGGGTTACGTACCGATCGTCACCTCGCCGCCGGGTAGGGGTATCGATTTTTATGTTGCTGAGCGGCAGTTCATCCCGCTCGGTGCCATTGACCACGGGTTCCCAGAAGTGCATCGGGTCACCGTGCCTGCAGAAGGGCAGCCCCGGCTGCTGTATAAAGTTCGATACCCTTGGGACGGGGACGAGGAGGAGCTGTGGCAGCATGAGGTGCTAGCTGGTGTCCTACACTTTTCGGTAGAGAAAGACCGTGGCTGCCGCATAGTGAAAACCAAGTAGTGGACAACTAGGCAAAAACATACCTCACCATCCGTAATTGATGAAGACATACGTTTATAACAGATGTATGCGTGCGTATTGTGTGTGCGTATTGTGTGGAAATATACAAATAAATAATAATAATAAACAAGAACCATGGGCGCGGGGGAGGCCGGTGTGCATGGTGGCACGGCGGCTGGTTATAGCGGGATGTTTAGGAGGAACTGCGTGACGTTATGGCAAATTGACCCTAGGTCACGGGCTTGCACAGGGAGATGCAATGGAGGAGGAATACACGTGGGAGGACGTCCAGAGAATCTTTTTCCCCAGATCCGAGGAGGCGTTCTGCATAGTGTGTTTAGTAACCAGTGTAACGCATGCAGGTGGTCCCCTGCTGCTGGTCTGCTTCTGCAGTGTAGGCGTATGCAAGGTGCACTGCGTCCCGCCTTGCGTGCCGTAGGTTGTACACCTGCTAGCGTGTCTGGCTGTGAAGGCTTCCCGGTGATGGAGGAAGGGAGGACTGACGGTGCATCCATGCGGGTGTTCGCAGGATCGGGTTAGAATGGAATTTACCGGGCTCGTAATTGTGGTTCCGGGCCCTAGGCAGCACTGGAAGAACAATGACGTGATCCAAGAGCGCCTCGTGAAGGAGCTCAAGGAGTTACGCGACGGGCGCGCTGACGACAAAGGCACGCCGTTCCGAGTATACGATGGTTACTTTGGCAAGTGGCATGATAAGTTCAGTGTGTTTCTGGTGCTGTGTTACTGTGACACCGTTGCGCGGAACGATCTGGGAAGGTTCGCTCCGGTGGCTGCCAGACGCAACGATTACCTGAGCCTGTGGGAGGGCACCCCCGGACTCACTGGTGGGATGTATTGCCTAGGCTATGCCAAGCCTATCGCACAAAGCTATTTACCGGACGGGGAGACGGTTTATGCCTGGGACCCGTCGGTGCTATTAACCCAGGAGGATCACGAGGAATTGGTCAAGCTAACCCAGGAGGGCGCTGGTCCCATGCGGACCGGGCGCTACGGTAAGGGTCCCCTGGAGGCCCTGGAATATTTCACCGCCATGTCGGCATACGTGCTGCCTTTCATGCACTGTATGACCTTCGGTGTCGTGAAGAGTACTGTGAAGATGTTCCGTCACAAGGTGCCCAACTGCGATGACACGTGCTACTTCAACGCCGCGCAGCTAAAGCAGCTACAGAAGAACGGCAAAGGGCTGTGTGCCCCGCACGACATGCACCGTGAGTACCAGGACGTGGTGCAATATGCAGGTAGGTGTGCTGGCATGATTGCAGGAAAGCTGTTCTTCCCATGCATGCGAGATCTACGTGCATTGTGTGCATGGGCCCGCCCGTTGTATGGGTCGACCATTGATTGAATGAACGGTGCATGCATGCTGATGTCGCCCGGAACGCTTGGTTTGTTTGCAGGGAACTACACTATGGAGGACTGGCTCAACTTCATTTTGATATTCAGCCCGCTGGTATTCATGGACGTCTTGGAGAGTCTCAACCGAGAGTTGGACAGGGCTTGGTGGAAGCTGAGGGAGGCTGTGATATATTTCATCCGGCAGGTGTGCGCCGGCACAATCGAAGACCGCGCAGAGGCTCGCGCACAAGCGGAGCTGCGTATGAGGGAGTTCGCTGTCATTATTGCAAACGAGTGCCCTATGAACATGCTGACGCTGAATCTACGCCTAACCGTGGTACACTTGTGCAAGCAAGAGGAGAAGGTAGGCGTTGTCAGCTCCAACATCGAGCTATGGGTGGAGCGCCTGTTGGGGGAGGCGAAGGGGGTGGTGCCGGAGCCGGTGGGGGGAAGGCCATCGATTCATGCATCGGTAACGCCTACTTGCTGAAAGACCGTGTAGATGACATGGCCCACTTGTACCCCGGGATCCGGTTCCTTCCAGACTATGTCGCGCACTCGGTGAAAGAGGACGGCCCGGGTTTCCGCGATGACCCGGGGCTCGCGTGTCACTTCATGGATGTCGGTCATCACATCATCCGCGGTGGCGTGGCTGTATCCGCGCTAAGCGCCGATGCGGAAGGAAGGCTGCTGCCGGGTCTGGCGGCTTCCTTGCGTGCCATGCACGGTGAGCGATACGAGCTCGAACGGGACGCCTTGGACGTCCTATGTTTCCCACGAATGCGGCACGGCGACGAGGACTTCACGTCCACGATGTACACCAGGGCAGTAACCAGAATCTCCTACAACGTAGCCTTAGCATCCTCTGAAGCCGATGCATATGAATACGGCCGCGTGGAAGCTTACTATCTGATCTGGGACCCGGCCACACATTGCGCTGTGTGCCGTCTAGCCATGGTGACGGCATACCCGACTATCAAAAACGCGCGCATGAACAGCCGTGCCGTCTTTGTCTTGAACGAGGATGCCAAACATACCCTGCTGATGCCGGCGTCACGCCTTGAGACCAAGTGTATCTGCCACCGTCCTCCGGGATTTAAAATCCCTCTCCACGCCATCTACCTTTGGCCAGGAATGAAATCTGCACGATGCTCAAGACCTTAGCAACGGCAAGCTAGAAACCAGCAACATGCGTCCTTCCTTCCTTTCTCCTTCTTATTGCTTCTAGTGTGACCTTACTTGCAAAACCCAGGACGGGGCCGGGAGTTGCCAAGCCACATACTTACCTACCTAGCATATCTGGTAACAGTTATGTAACATTCCATGCCTGATTGCCACGTGCAATAATCTTGCACACGTGTCTGTATCACAGTGCATCCTGCCTGCCACGTGTCTAACCGTGGTCATACCGTGGTAAATTTACCGGTCATATGTGGTAATTTTACCATTGGGGGTCAATTTACCGGTGTAACAAACGCCGGCTTCTCATGGTATCGTGCCGGGTTTGTCCAGCTGATGACACGCGTGACAGAGGTGACAGTATGACAGGCTTCGCCAAGATGACCTCCTGGGAGAGGCAGACCTGCTAGGGAAGATATTCGCAGTATCAGGTTACCAAGAAATGATACGATGACGACGGCAATGACTCCTTTGCCACTGACGTGTCAGTCAGAATATGTTAAGCGGTAACAGTGTTAAAGCTGGCATGGAATAATGACTTTCCATTGGCCAGATGAAGATTGAAGGGATAGAACCCGTTGCAGTTTTGGGAAATGTGACAGAGCATTGAGAGATAAGTAACCTCTGACCGAAGGTCAGACCAGTGGACTCATTATTGTTTTGCCTTCGCAAGTGCTAGGTGGCTGTTCGCGTACCAGTGCTAGATTGCTAAGACAGTTCTGCTCACAGCTTTTGTACACAATAATTCGTATTTTGCGGTTATTATACAATTTTGATGCATATGTTTTACTGCTGTTTTCATACTTTTTCAAAACAATAATGTCCTGCGCGGAGCGGCTTTTTATTTCAGTGCTAATCCAGAAGTAGAGGCCCTTTGGCGAGAAGTCAGCAGCAGTTTGCAAGAGCGGATTCGGAAGTCAGGCGACTCCAGGGGCACCCACGGTGCACTGGCGGACCCTTCTTCTTCCCTGAACTTGGTGGTATTTGCACTGAAAGAGCTACCAGCGACGGCGACAACGGATCAGCCTTGAATTCACTAGTCATGAGCAGCCTTCTTCTACTCAGTGATATGCTCAGCACCTTGTCCTTCAGTGAATCCAGGGGCACCCCTGGTGCACTGGCCTAACTGCTGACAGGTGTTCTTTATTTTTGAGCTAATCAGCACGGCAAGAGCTCGGGCGGCGGCGACAACAGAGTCAATCAGCAGTAAATGTACACCTTGATGAGCACCTCTCAGTGGTTCCTTCAGCTGTCCACCTTGTTTGAAGTGAATCCAGGGGCACCCCTGGTGCACTGGCTCAACTGAAAAATAAGTGTGTGTCACCTGGGAGCTAATCAGCGGCGGCATCTGCCTGGACTTACCAACGGGGAGTGGATCAGCAGTTAATTTGCACCTTGATGAGCTATCTTTCAGTGAGTTCTCCAGCTGGCCACCTTGTCTGGAGTGAATCCAGGGACACCCCTGGTGTACTGGCCTAACTGAAAGGCAGGTGTGCTTGGCCTGGGAGCTAATTGGCGGCGGCATCTGCTTGAACTTACCAGCAAAGAAGCGGATCAGCAAGTTAATCACCTGGCCAGCTTGGAGTGCTGCCTACCACTGGAGTGACTTCCTAGCATTTTATCATAATGTGTGGGAGAATTCTTCTATCTTTTCTACGTTACTGGTTAGCTGGTGAGGCCCTTATATCACCGGTCACCTTCTGAATCAGCAGTAGTGTCGCGAATCCAGGGGTGCTCAGCACACTGGCCTAGCTTACACCGCTGCGTATCAGTGCTATTCTTGGTGTCGTGGAGTTGCCCTCATGTTCACTGTACTCCTGATGAACTCTGGCTCAGCTTATCCAGAAGTGCTCAGCACGCTGGCCCAGCTTTGAGTTCTCCTCGCACGAATATTCTGCATCTGCCGCGCATGCATTCAGAGCGCTGAAGCACAGTGTTGGACCTCTAGGCGTTCGCTGGCCACACGCGTTTCGTTCTTCCGCTTGTTCAGCGAGGTGAATCCAGGGGCACTCAGTGCACTGGCCTGAGCCAGTCTGAATCAAGCCTCCAGTCTGCTGGCGAACGAGCTTTGCGCTGAGAGAGAGGACTCTTCCTTGGGCCCGTTAGCTGAGCATTAACGCAGTACTTTACCACGGAGGGTGAGGCAGAGCCAAGCGCTGCCTCCGTCCAGTCCAGAGAACGTGAGGCACGGCGGCTGGCACGAGAGCGAGTCAGTCAGGACCTTGACACGGGATATATGAGTGCAGAGGGATCGGGCTCAGAATCCATTCCCTCCGCACCGGCATCACCAGCAGCAACAGCGTTCGCAGCGACAGCACTTGCAGCAGCAGTAGCAGCCTCAGCGCCTGCAAATCAGTTCTTCTTTGCGTTTGACGACGTAGACGAGATGGATTACTATGACAGAGATAGTCACGCACTTGACAAGGAAGATGTCAAACTCCAGTACACCGGTGGCAAGAATGAGGACAGAGCGCTCTTCATCAGGCGCTTTGTTGACATGGTAGCAAAAGTACAGCGCGCTTTCGAGGCTAAGAAGCGTAGGCACATGAAGTCAGCATCTTTCCACGCGCTCAGTCAGCAGCAGAGGAAGGCTTTCGCTGACTCCAAGCCAGACTTCAGATCACTGTGGGATAGCCTGCCCTCGTTTCTAGCAGGAGACGATCATTCAACCTCAGTCGCGTATGACTGGTGGTGTGCTGCGTACCTGAAGGATGGCGTCATGGCCTCACACGCTTGCCATGTCCTGAAGGATCTCACCATGAGAGACGCTTACGAGGGATCAGTGCGTTGCGCGCAGCCTCCTTTCCATGAGTTGGCGCCAGGGTCAACCTGGGCAGTTTGTAAGGTGTTCGAGGCAGGTGATGCTGATGGAGAAGAGTTTGATGAGTGGGCAGGCGAGGGAACCTCCACTAAGGGTCTCACGGGGCCAGATGGCACGGAAGATTCTCACTACTTTTGGGCCTTGAGGGCTTTCGTTGCAGAGCTCGAAGCCAAATTCCTCATGAAGGGCACCAAAGAGAAGGAGGATCTATTGATAGCCAAGCCGCAGACCATCGAGCAGGATGGCCTCGCTTACGTGAAGAGCTGTCGTCGCAGGGAGGCAGCGCTCAACACCGGCAAGAGGGTGGAGGACCCCATCGTCAGGCAGGACATCGAGGAGTGCGTCAAGGGCCTGCGCATCAAAGAATACCGAGATCGCGTGTCCGAACAGCTACGTGTCAGCCATCCTGCCCCCAACAAGGTCACGTGGGAGGACCTGGAGATCATCGTGGAGGTACAGGACAAGCTGAAGAACGATGCGGAGGCTTGGGCTCTCACACTGCAACAGGAGCTGGTTCGCAGACTCAACTGCGTATACTCCTGCTATGAGGCCAGACAGCTGGGGCTTGACCTGGCTGCACTAGTGTCAAGCATGAGGCGCTCGAGTTCTGCCTCCAAGACTGGGGACAGGCGCAGAGACCCCAAGAAGAGAGAGCAAGCACCGCATGCTGACAACGACTCCAAGAAGCCTTCGAGGGAGGTGAACAATGCTGAGCGTCAGAAGCCTACCTACAGCAAGGTGCCGCCACCTGATGCTTCAAAGAAGTTCCAGTGCGAGTATTGCTTCACGAAGCTGCCCCACTCTCCAGAGCGCTGCTACACGGGGTGTCGTGAGGCCCGAGTGCCGCCAAACTTCTTCAAGGACAGGCAGAACTCCAAGTGGCCGGATGATGTCAAGAATGCACAAATGCGTGCCTACAACATCGCGCACCGCTTCAACGACCACAAGATGGGGATCACCACGAAGGAGTGGCTCAAGCTGCCGGAGTCCAAGCAGAAGCCGCAACAGCCGCAGCAGGTGGCAGCCAGCGCTGAGATGAAGGAGAAGCTCGCCGCAGAATTGGCAGGTCTGCAGCCAGGAGTGCCGGTCAATGGTGGCAAGGGCGTTGAGGCGCAAGCCCAGTCTGAAGACAGCGGTGCCGAGACTGAGCACGACTCCAACTTCAACCAGCAGGCCGAGTACGAGGAGAAGGAGGAGGACCGCCTCGCTTATGATGGGCTGGGAGGTAGTCATGATGCTGGCATCATTCCCGCACCAGATCTCCAGGCCAGGGCCGCAGTCGCCCTGGGCAGCACTCAGAGGATGCAGAGCTTCCAGGTCAAGACGCCGGAGGAGTTTGACAAGGCCGCTCAGGTGCCCAGGGCCGTTCCTCCCAACGTCCTTAGCAGGAAGTTCCATCTGCTGGCGTCCAACTTACGTAGTGCCGTGCGCTCTTGCTCACAAATCGCGGCCATCCTGATATCTCAGCACGCCATTGATCTGCCTAAGGACATCGAGAACCTCCTGGCGCTGGAGGAGCTCATGGGCAACGAGCCACATGACGCCACAGAGCAGCCCGTCGAAGTCAACGAGCAGGAACCAGAGCAGCCCACTGAGGTCAACGAGCGCGAACTAGAGCATTCACTCGACACGATGGTGCAGGGGGTGAGAGAACAGGCAGATAGTGCAGAGCACTGTGCGGTCGAGGAGGTGCCGCTGGACGAAATGCCTAACGGCGTGGTCAACAGTGCCGCCGCCCAGTGGGCAGCCGCTGCTTGTGTGAACGACCTGGGGGTGGTGGACTTCAGCGACCATGGACATGTGCGAGCTGGCACCATCAAGACCCGAGCCTACGACACGCTGAGGGCAAAGATGAAGCAGCATTTGACCGACGAACAGGTGTTGCTCATGGCTCAGGTCCAGCCCATCTGCAAACTGCAGAACGCCTCGCTGTACGAGGGTCTGGCGTTGGTGTCGTCGGGTGGAGAGCTCATGTTGTATCGGGCGATCCTCATGGACACCGGCGCCAACTGCAACATCATCTCCATTGCAGTTGTGAGGCGACTGGGCCTCACGGTGTACGAGGCCCGCACTGGCGCGAAGGTCACCAGGTGTGACAACAGCCCAACGAAGTTCACGCATTACTGCCATGTGGACGCCATCCTCGCTGCGGGCACGCCGCACATGACGCTGCACCGATTGTATGCCTTCGTGACCTTCGAGCCAGAGAACTCGTGGGACCTGCTGATAGGTACTGGGCCATTGAAGAACTCCCTGATGATTGATATCAAGCTTGGGAGTGGACTGGCCGTATCACATGCGCCAACGATCCTGGGCATGAACGCCCAGGTGGTGCTTCCGCTGGTGGACATGACGCCACCCAAGCGTCCTGACCTGCCCAGGCGCGTGGACCCGGTGGTGTGTCTGCAGTCAGAGATTTTCGGACAGGGATTGGAGTGTGATTGGCTGAGGCACACGCCTCTGAGCACGAGCGAGGAGAGATTCGCGGCTTCTGGGATTCAGCATGAGCACATCCACGACCATGACGAGTCACCAGTGACGTCACAGCCTCCTTCGCGGAGACCGCCTGCTGATCTCCCACGACATCGAGTCCCCACACGAGCGGAGATTGAGGAGCAATGTCGCCGTCAGATGTGCTCTCTTGAGGGCGGCCGACGTAGTGGCCTGCCGTTGCTGACGCACGCCGTACAGGCAAAGTCGGAGCACATGCTCGCGCAGTTCTACGCGGAGCCGGACCCTTGCTTGGAAAGGTGGGCACGCGAAGTGGGTCACCGACTGGACACGGAGTCCTTCTCGGGTGAATGCTGGGGACCATCCGTCTTTGGACACCCCGCTCGATTATCACTGGGCGGACCAGAGGTTGTATCTAGACCGGCATCACGTCGCGCGCCTCTGCCGCATCCTCCAGAACCCCGCCCAGGACATGCCAAGCAGACCCTCTCGTGAGCATGTCTGCGTGGAGTTCGCCCGCTGCCTCGAACAGAAGTGGGTGAACATGTACCGGCTGATGACCCCGAACTGGCTGCATGTGGACCAAAAGCTGAAGCACGACGATCAGGAGAACTGCTGGGTGCTCGATGGCGACTACATGACGCATGTGCCGTCCTCGGCCAGCAAGCAAGACGTCGTCAGGCCCCGGGAGATCAGCAGGGTGCAGTCCGACTACAACCCAATCCAGAAGCTGCAGAGCACGCTCCAGTCGTTGCTCAAGTACCCCAGTGGTGAAGTCACTGGCACCCTTATGTGGGATTTGAGGAAGCGCGTCTTCTGTGTTCAGCCGAGCGCAGCCACGCAGCAGCTCGATCTGCTGCGCTGCACGTTGTCTCATGTGCGTGTGTCCAATCACGAGGAGGTGCTGGATGAGCTCCAGCTCCCTCACTGGTACGAGAGTACGGGCGTCTGGACGTACCAGTTGCTCAGATACCTCTGCCCAGTGGATATTGAGGCTCTCTCTGATGGCATACTCCGTCAATATACTCGACATGGCGGCGAGAGACCGCCTCTGGAGCTCGTCTTCTCGGACTCCAGCACGACCAAGTACTACCCAGTGGGGGATGGTCTTGGGGGGGGCGGCAGGGTGTTCTCCGAGAATGCTGCCGCCCAGGAGTACGTGCGCCTGGGGGAGATGCGGAAGATGCTCAAGTCGGTCGACACCAGGCAGCAGGGCCACGAGGCGCTCAATGCAGACGCAAAGCGCAGGCCGCCACCGCCCGACGACATACATGGCTCATTTACGGCTCACTAAGCGTGCCCCTGCGCGGCCACCTGTCCCTGCCGCTGTAGCAGGCCCATCTCGAGCTGCCGCTGTGCCATCTCAGGCTGCCGCTGGCCCGTCTCGTGCCAGGTCCGCCAGTTGCTCGCCGCCGCGCTCGTCACGCACCAGCGCCTTCCAAGCCCTCATGCATGGGCCTACGCCATCGCCGGCATCCAGCGACGGTGGGCCCGTGAACGATTCTCATGCGCTGTCATCTCAACTCGTTTGCGCCGCTGCCGCTCGTCCTTCTCAAGGGGTATCACCCCCTTCATCGCCTGCTGCGAGCAACTCTGGCTCATGGGCCAACTCGATCCGTGTCCCGTGTGATGCCCAGCCACGTTCCTCGGGAGGCGCGCCTCTTACGCCTCCGAGTCCGCCTCCGAGGGCGCCTCCATCTCCGGCGGGGTCGGATTGGGATGCCGTGCAGATGGCCACCTCATCCGTCAGTTCGGTGGGCAGGTTTCTGACCGTGGCGGAGGTGCGCAGCTTGAGGGAACGCCGCAACCTCACCGTCTTCATGGTGAAGTTTGCCGTGGCGCATGCGAACCGCTGCCGGGACCAGCGGATCGTGTATGAGCTGGGCGTGTGCAACCAGGAGCGAGGTCTCAGGCTACGGCACCATCCGGGCATCACCAGCGCAGTCGCCAGGAAGCACGACAAGACGATCGCTTGCGGGCAGCGGGGCTGGCGCCTCCCTCTTGGGGGACAGACGACGTCTGCCAACCTGCTGGAGGCCATCATGTCAGCCTATGCTGATCTGTCGCATCGTGGCTCAGGACACACGCGCGGCGAAGGTTATTCAAGGAACGTCGAGTTCTCGCTGTGCAAGTACGTGGAGCTTGGGTCGGCGCACGTGCTGCGCTGCATGGCGCACCCGAACGCCACGCCAGTGCATTACATTTTCATGGATGATCAGCGGTGTCTGTCTTGGCGTACGGAGTTCACGAACGATTACCTTGAGCAGGACGACCGGAAGTTCACATGCGTGCAGTGGGGTTACGCGGAATCGGCCGTGCCCTGGTTGCAGACGGCCCTGCGCGTCTTGGAGGCGCGCCTTCTCTCGCCACAGCCGCCCAACCGTGCGTGAGGTTTGTTTGGCCGTGAGGCCGGAGCACGTGGGTACGCGCTGGGCAAGGGGTGTGGACGAGGTTCGCGACCCCCCTGCGCGTCGCCAGTGGCCGCCTTCCCCCGAGACGTTCGAGCGTCAGCCTACCGTAGGTGGTGCTGCGTGTTCACCTGCTCTTTCCGTTGACCGCCATGGGGCTGCTACCCATGTCGTCCACGCGCCGAGGACGTCCAGGATGCCAGCCAGCCACGCCTCACAACGTCCTCCTTCTCCAGCTGGCTCGAATTGGAGTGAGGCTACGCAAGCGTTTGAGCACTATACAGACGAGCAGCGTGAGGCGCAGCGACGGCAAGCGCATTTTCAACAGGGCTCCCCGGGCACAGCGGGCGGGCAGCCCTGACTGATGCATAACCGACGCTGTGGCCGTGGACTGCCTGCACGGGCAGTCCACTTGCGGCCGGGAGTCCTGCGAGCGTGTATCTCGCTTGCAGGCAGTGCAGTGATTTGGTGGTGGTTGGTACGAGGTACCGCGCCCATGGTCGCCATCTGGGCGATGTGGGAAGCAATATCGTGGCACTTGGCATGGTGCCCTTTTCGCATTTGGTGGGGGCGCTTTGTGGCCTCGTTTTTGAGCTGGCTGCCGGTGTGGTGGTCGGCTGCTCGACGTTATCCCCGTCGTGCGGACTATGACGTTTGGGTCTTATGGGCCCTCGCCTGCGTTTGGTACGTTGGGTTGCTTGTCGTGCGCACCACGGGCATCTATGCTGGCGTACACCGTGTTCGTGCCGAGGGTTGGATGGTCGTGCCCCTACGGGCTGTGATCATTTCCTTGACGTGCTGGTCGCAGTGTGCGGCCATCCTTCTAGTCGCAGTCCTTGCTTGGCTTTGGATTTGTGCCAGCGTCTTCACGGAGGATGTGGCGTGCCAAGCCCCTCATGTCCCAGACGACCCTTTGGACACGCATCGCGTTCGACGTGGCCGTGGATGGGTTGTTCCGTCCTTGCGTTGGTCTCAAGTTTTCTTGTTGGGCCGCGTGCGCCTGCCCGCTTTGCCGGCCAGGTTGGACAAGCCTCGCTTTGCGGCGCGCTGGGCGCAGCTTCGGCGCAATCTTCGACTTCATTGCGTCGCGCAGGCCGCCTACGTGGCGCTGGTCCTTGCAGTCGTGGTCTTCACCGCCGCTGGTGGGCGTACTCGCTTGGCGCACGGGGGGTGGAAGGTATTGGCGTGCTTCTTCGCTTCGAACTCACCAGCAGCCGCAGTGCGTTTCAACAGAATTTTACGATTTTTTCTGCTTTTGTGCGGGGTTTTGTGGGTCGCTGGCAAGCTGGCTGAGAGCGTGCCCATGTACAATGCCATGTCGCACGCGCGCAGTGCTTGGGGTGCATCCCCCTGCACTTCATGGGAGGCCCAGCAGTCCTCGAGGCAATGGGAGCCGGGCTGGGAAGCCAACATCGCGGAGCAGGATGAGGTCTTGCCGTACACCGTGCTGGACGAGCTTCAACCTCTAGGTGACACGACAGTGACCAAGGACGAGGCAGCGTGGCTCGACACTGAGCTCAATGCCACGTTTGGAGGACATCCTGACTTCAAGGAGGAGCACTGGGAGGAAATGCGAAATGTTCTTCGCAGGTGCAAGGCCACGTTTGCCAACAGTCCTCACGATCTTACAGGCTACAAGGGCAAGGCGGAGCACAACACGTTCTCTATTCCTTTTTCAGACGAATCCAAGGCCGCCTACCAGAGGCCCAGGAAGTACAGCCCGGGCGAGCAGGAAATCATCGATATCCACTGCAAGGAACTCCTGGAGTATGGCTTCATAGAGCCTGCAGCCAAGCATTGCAGGCATGCGAGCAACGTCGTCGTGGCTGGCAAGAAGGATCATGAGACCGGCCTTTGGACCCAGACGAGGTTCTGCGTGGACCTCAGGGGTGTCAACCGGCACTCCCTCAAGGACAACACGCTTCCACACCGACCAGAAGAGCTCTACCAGAAGGTCGCGAAGCAAGGCCAAGTTCAAGACTACGCTGGATGCCACCAAAGCCTTCCACCAGATTCCCATGGCTACGGAGGAGGACAGAAGCAAGACGGCGTTCTGGTGGAAGAATCAGCTCTACCAGTACACCTCGATGCCGTTTGGGGCAGCTGGAGCAACATCTGCGTTCGTGAGAATCATGGATTACGAGTTGCGCCATTTGCAGCACTGCACTGTGGCGTACGTAGATGACGTGGTGGTCTACACAGACTCCACGCCTGAGCAGCATCCGAAGGACGTTGAGGACGTGTTGCGTACCTTGGGGGACGCAGGCATAAGATTGCACGCAGGCAAGAGCACTTTCGGCGCAGCCAAGGTGGACTTTCTGGGTTACCGCATTGGGCACAATTCCATTGGCGCGCAGGAGGCGAAATGCAAGGCCATCCAGGAGCTTCCGAGGCCGCAGGACAAGACGGGGCTTCGCTCCATCCTGGGCATGATGAACTACTACAAGGGCTTAGTGGGTGAGCCAGGAGGGCCAAATTACTCAGAGATGGCCCGCCCTCTCAACGACTTGCTCAAGAAAGAGATTACTGACATCAAGGGAGCTTGGGGGAAGGATCAAGACCGAGCACTCCAGGAGCTGAAGGACGCGCTCTGCTCTGGGAGATGTCTGAGGCCTATCGACTACGACAGACCCCTCATATTGTACACTGATTGGAGCACCTACGGCATTGGCGCAGTGCTGGGCCAGAAGGATGACGATGGCAAGGAGTACATTTGCATGGCGATCAGTCGATCCTTGAGTAAGACAGAAAGGCAGTACGCCAGCTTCAAGGGCGAGATGCTTGCAGTGGTGTGGGCAGTGCGCACGTTGAGACAGTACCTGCATGGCGTACACTTCACGCTGGTGACCGACCACTCACCGCTCACCACTTTGATGGAGAAGGCTGATCTTCAGGGTCAGCACTTACGTTGGGCAATCAGCTTGCAGGAGTTCGACTTCACGGTGCAGTATCGCCCAGGAGCCAAGAACAGCAACGCTGACGTGCCGTCTCGCTACCCGTTACCAACCACGACAGACGAGACTGGGGCAAGGCACGAGAGAGAAAAGGTGACTGCGCTTCACGCAGGCGTGGGGGAAGTGCGCGGGAAGGACTTCCGTGATCACTTGTGCTTCATGTTGGCTGGGGAGGTTTCCCCAGGGGACGAGGTCACGCCAGAGGTCCAAGTTGCCAACTATTGCAAGAGGGCTGCCGTGGAGCAGCTGGGCACGGGGCCAGTGCATCGCTTGTTCGATTTGCATCACCAGGAAGAGTTGGAGTGCAACCAGGTGGTGATGTTCGACACTGATCTTCCCGAATTGGTGATCGACTCTGGAAGGTTGGCGAGGACAGCGTGGACAGCGCTGAGCCTGACACGACCCACGCGAGGCACGCATGGTGAAGGGAGTCCCGCGGTGTACAGCAACGAGTACTTCGAAGGCGAACGTATCCTGAAGCCTGAGAAGGTGGACACCAGGGTGTTGAACAAGCAGTTCTTCTCGCAAGCTCGGGAGGAAGGTGTAGTATGCTACGAGCCATGTGGAGGCCTTTGTGCTGGTCTGGAGATGCTGCTCCGCAGTGGCATGAAGGTGGATCGATACTTATATCAAGACATATCACCAAGCAGTCAGGCAGTGGCCAGAGCCAGGTGCACGGCGCTGCTACGACGATACCCTGACCTCATTTCGCCCAGTGCGGTGGAATTTGGGGCTCTACCCCAAGATCTGCGCGACACGACGAGCGCTGACTTCATACGGGCAGGAGCTCTTCGAGGACGTCAGTGGGTCATGGTGTGTGGGTTCCCATGCCAGGACCTTTCCCCTGCTGGGACGCTTACAGGCCTGGATGGCAGGCATAGCAAATTATTTTACGAAGTGTTTCGGCTTCTATCCACGCTGCAGCAGCTACAGCAGCAGAAGCCCCCAGGATACATCCTGGAGAACGTGTCCCCATTGTCGCACAGGCCCGGGACCAAGATCAGGGACGAGGTGTTCCCGTACATCGCCGGCGTCATTGGCCGACCAGTGTCCTTTGATGCAGCACAAGCAGGCGCTTACGCACATCGATTGCGAGCGTATTGGAGCAACTTGTTCCAGGGCCACCAGTTCCGCTCCGTTATGAGCAAGGTGGCAAGATCAGAAGGACGAGTTGTATCGTCGATCCTGTCCAAGGGTTGGCAGCCCAGGCCAGTGATAAGAACAGACCGCGCGCCTCACTACGTGGTGAACGTGGTGGGAGAACCGTTGAGGGCTCTTCCCACCATCATGGCGACGCAAGGGTCAAGAGCATTCAGAAAAGCAAGGATGGGCACTGTGGTGCGCAACCAGAATGAGGAAGACATCGAGGAGGAGTCCAGAGAGGTGAACCTCGACGAGAAGGCGCTAGCCATGGGCTACAGCGCAAGCGAACTACGCATGGCCGATGGCCTGAACGACGTAGAACTGGCGAGCATTCTGGGCCTGGCCATGGATCGCAGGGCTATGGAGCTGTTGATGGCGGTCGCAGAAGCAAGCAGGAAGGGGCTTCCTCACAGCGAGGAGTCCTTGGAGGCGGAGAATTCCCCAGGACAGCCTATCGCTGTGGACAACAACTGGGCGGACCACGCGAGGTCGGACCCTCAGCAGAGGCAAGCTTTGCTGGCGGAATGGGTTGAGAATTCAAACGCATATACTCAGCAGGTGGCGAAGACCATGAGTCACCGTGACTGGGAGGAGAAGCTGCAGATAATGTGCTCGCAAGGGCAAAAAGGTGCAGAAGGAATTGGGGCTCAGCGACAGAAGGCTGGAACCAAGAAGAAGAAGAAGAACGAGTGGCAGCTCCACACCATCGAGCAGTATCGCCGGAGGCACGAGAGCCACTTCGTGAAGGAGGGCGCAACTCCAGCAGTGCGCGTCAACGTGCCTGCTTGGAGTCCGCCTGCCAAAGATGCAGAGATGAGACTGCCCAGATTGGCGTGCACTACCAGGCTCGCGGACTTGATGGCCAGCGTGGCCGAGCAGCAGGCTGACCGCGAGAAGCATCGAGATGTTCATCATCGATGACGCATGGTGCCTTAGATGGTTGAGGTCCAATGGCAGCGTGAAGTTACCAGAAGACGAAGTCCATCGTGTGAGGAGGCGCGCAGCACGACATCGATGGGATGAAGCTACGGACGAGATCTACATGATCACGCTGTCAGGCAAGGAAGTGAGGATACCCAAGCCTGCTGACCGTCTTGCGTTGGTCAAAGAATATCATTCTAGAACGGGCCATTGGGGTATAAGGCGCACGCAGCATCTTCTGTGGCAGCGTCATTGGTGGGCCGACCTGAAGAAGGACGTTGAGGCCGTGGTGACCCAATGTGAAACCTGTCAGCGTGTGAAGACTCATTATGCAAGGGAAGAGGCGTGCTTGTCGCCCCTTGAGATCGTGTCATTCACTTCTGAAAGTATTTTCTTAAGTTTTCTTAAGTTTTCTTAAGTTTTCTTAAGTTTTTCTTAAGTTTTCTTAAGTTTTCGATATAAACCCACACTATGCATATTTAAATCGGGGTAATTAGCTATTGGCCGACAGTATACTTAAGAATTATACTTAAGAGAACTTAAGAAAATGTAAGTACGTGGAAGCTTCTTAGTAGGAGGATATTGTCCACATGGCTCAAGGATAACTTAAGAAAACTTAAGAATCTGATCCAAATGTAAGCACGTGATTGGCTGGAATGTAGGAGATATGCACACGTGTAAGAAAGCTATATGCTGGATATTTAAAGATTGTATACACATGCATGCACGTAATTGGCTGTTAAGAAGACACGTGTAGGCAGGACAATGCTTCCCATCGCAAAGATATTTACAAATGTAACATTGTGACTGGTTCCACATTTAGGGTCTAAACCCTAAACCCTAAAACCCTTCAATCAAACAGTCAGCAGCTGGGTACCGCGTACACTACTATGGGAAGCTACCCATTCCATCCAGCTTCCAGTTAACTATCTATCTATCTATTTATCTATCTATCTAGTATAACCCACGTGGCTTGGTGACATGCACGTGCAGAGTGACAGGCGAATGATTCTGCTGCCGTAGATAGATCTGCAGCACCGTTGGGAACGTCGGGGACTGCTCGCCGTTGCAGTTGAGAGAAGGCCTGGAAGCTGCGCATCCCACCCCAGATTCTCAGTAACTTACACCCCTTGCCGCTTGTGACTTTTTCGAGCAGCCTATGAGAAAATGGCACATACGACACCACAGGAAAGTTCACATTCTTATTACCTGAACGACGCGCGGAAGGGGATCAATGAATGCCTTGGATCTCACGCAGCAGGTGCACCGCATGGTAGAGGTTGGCGCCCGTGTCTTTATTCTTTGTTTCAACGAATAATGCCTTCGTTCCGATGAGCGCGCATGGCAGTAGCAGCTCTACGTAATCATTTCTGGCGAGCACAGTGATTCCTTGGTTCTCCATATATTCATCTTCTACCTGACGGTACGCTCGCAAACTGGCCAAACGGCACACCGTATGCTGGCTCTCGGTGTCTATCACCAGGTAGTATGCAAGGACCTTCGCATATGGGAATTCTGATAGGGAGTCCAGCCCAGTCGGGAGCATGTTCCCGAAGCCAGTGTCCGAGATGGAACCGTGGTAGGAGACTCGCTTCTCCGCCCTCGTGTACAAGGAAGACGTGAATTCCTCCAGATTCAGGGACATCCTCAAGTACACAATGATATCGCACGTGCATAATGCCTGTGCGCCCTGCTGCCGGGGGTGCAACATGCCAACCAAATGCTGCAGTTGTGCTAAGCAGCTTGCGAGGACGGGTGCGTCGTGAGCTACGCGCCTGCCGGTACCCATGAAATAGCAAGGAGATGTCTTAGCCTCCGCGGCTGGGTCCACAAGCCCGACCGAGACGACCGCTGCTTGGCCGGGGTAAACCTCGTTGGCTAACTCCGGTAGGGAGCGCATTGTTGGATGCAAGCTTACATATGCCTCCAGGGCGAGCTTCTCGCACGTCCCATTCATGATGGCCTCCACAGGCTTGTTCTTGACGTGAGAGTCTTTCACGATTCCTTTCGCCCGCTGAATACCTCGTTCCACCCAAAACTCCATGGCCGCACCCACATCCCCTAGATAGTATTCTTGCCGGAACAGGTGCACCACCGCCAGACGCATGTTGAATGTAAGCATCTTCGCCGGGCCCTTATCTTCCATGATCGCGGCGTGCTCCCACAAATGCTCCTTTGCCACCTCCCGCGCCCGCCGTACCTCCGTCTCCGTGAGGGGGCTATCTGCTGTTACCATCCCTCGCGTGTAATGCAACACCGCCCGCCGCAGGTGTTGTCAGGCAGCCTCCATGACCATGTTCCAATGGACCAGCAGATCGCCAAACACCAAGGTGAGTAGTATACCACGAAATTCAGGAAATCCTCCATGGTCCACATACCTGCCCCCCAACACCCCTCCCCGGGTACGATTTACACAAACTAACACAACAGCACACGCACTCCCCATAACGACAAACACCATTGCGCTTGTTCATGGATAGGTCAGGCACAGCCGCACCCTCACGTACCCTGCACATGTCGCGAGTCATTTCAGATAAGCACAACGTTTGGCGCTCTGTTTGAGCAAATGCCACTATCGCAACGCAAACTGAAAAAATGTGTCGCCAAAAACATAGGGTTGCCAAGTGTTCGCCAATCCTTTCTAAGCGATACTCAAATCAAACAAACATGGGCTCTACTCCACGTGAATTTTCGCGAGGAGAACGCTCGTGAGGTCGAAATATTCCTTTGAAAATCGGGTTTTCCACTATTAAAGGGTCTGAAAACCTTCGAAGCTTTCAAAAAGGAGAGGGTTAGTACAACGCGTGAAAAAACAAGCTTCTATTGTGTGGCATCTCGGGTTTCACAATAGAAGCTTATTTTTTCACGCGTTATACTAACCCTCTCCTTTTTGAAAGATTCGCAGGTTTTCAGACCCTTTAATAGCGGAAACCCCGCTATTAAAAGGACTATTTCGACCTCACGAGCGTTCTCCTCGCAAAAATTCACGTGGAGTAGAGCCCATGTTTGTTTGATTTGAGTATCTCTTCGAAAACATTGGCGAACACTTGGCAACCCTATGTTTTTGGCGACACATTTTTCAGTTTGCGTTGCGATAGTGGCATTTGCTCAAACAGAGCGCCAAACCTGCGGTTTGGAGATCTCGGTTGAATCAGCAGGATCGTTTCTGCATGCAGCTGCGTTTGAGCCTCTTTCTGAAATAATGAGCAGGGAAGACTGAACGTGTACGCACCCAAGTACTTCACCACGCAATGGTACGGGCGGCCTATGTCGTGAGGCGGTTGGATGAGGGCTGCCCGGCGTTGGATCTCATCAACAATCGCTTTCGGCAGAACCAGCCTAGGGTGCGTGTTGTTGCTCAGCTTGCCAAACCAGAGCTTGAGGCACCTCTTTACATTCCCGTACAACACACAATGTGCGAATGGGTGGGCATATGCGTGCATCGGGTCAAAGTACGGAATGCGCTCCAAGGCACCTCGTCCGTGTCTCCCTGTGGCGTGTGCTGGTTCGGCGCCCGATTCCGTGCTCGCCACCATCGAGGCGTGCATCTGCTTCGTGATCATTGCATCGGCATCGTCCGCCCACACCTTCTTTGACCCTTTAGAGTTGGTCCATCCTTGCTGCTCCACTACCTTGAAATAGCCCCGGAAATACATCCCTCGCCCCCCCGGACCGACAGTTCCCTCAAACAGACTGTACGGATCGGCGCGGTAACTGCTAATTCCCATGAACCTGCCCATCGTTATCCGCATAACGGAGTCGGCATACACCATTCCCAGGATCACGGTCAGCTGGTAAGATTTCTTGAGGAACGCATCGTGCACCACAAAAGCTGCTCCGTCAACCGTCTGACCCTTACTCAGGCTGAGCATCTCGTCTTCGAAGAGCCCCCATACCACCAACGGATTAACAATCTTCTGCCGTGGCCCTTTTGTCATCCATAGGTACTTGTGAAACTTGTCACGGTGCCTCATCTGCATTCGTGCCACCCCCATTCCACCTTCCATTCCTCAAAGATAGGCGATAGGATTTGGCTTCAGATTCCTGCAGAGTGCAAGTGGCGTTACCTAAAACAGAGCGCCAAACCCTTGGTTTGGAGATCTCGGTGAAAGTCCGAGATGCCACACATTTACGAGGCGCGCTTCCTCGCACTTTCCCTTCCCCTCTCTTTTCCTTCCCCTCTCCCCTTGCAAGCTTGCTACTGCCACCATAATAAGCTAATAATGCCACAAGCCACAAGCTACGCTGGATACCTGGATTAACCTGTAGCCACTCCACCATCCAGATCCACCATCTTCATACGTACCGAGTAATGAAGGTCTTCGCTTTTGACCACCCCGACACCCATGGAGTAAGACCTGCACTCCACATCCCCGCGCACGCGCTCAGCCAGTTGCATCCGCGGCGGCTGGTTGCACGACATGCTTGTGTATATATGGGGTGTGCAAGATGGTGTGGGGGGGGGTCACCCAACATCTGAGTTGAACACTTGACAGTCATCCGCCCCGGGGGAAATCACCATCACGTGGTGCTCGGCGTATTCCACATAAGGATCACCTCCAACGGGGGTTTCGATCCTAGGAGCGTCCTGTAAGAGAGCGCCCTTAACGGACGCGTGGCGGTTTATGGTTCTCGCCAGTTCCGATGTCCAGAAGTCGCACTGTAAGCGCGCGTCTCGGCGGGCACGGGCCTTGCAAAACTCTGGGCATTCCATCCATCTTCGGATGGTATCCTCGATCGGGAAATAATAGAACCACTCCTTCGGGCGCAACTTCTCCCCGTCCGCGGTTTTCACAACCTCAAACCGTCTTTCCTTGCAGCGCTTGACAACGATACCCGCTTCGTCTTTCTCCAGCACCACACCGCACTCCTCCATTGGGTCCCATTTCCTTGGATCTGGCTCTCGGGGGAAATGTCGGCACCACCGCGGGCATACATGAACCGCATATGCCATGTGATCTTCTACTTGCATGTAAGTCCGCATCCTATATAGGTTGCTTGGCAAGCGACATCGGGTAGGCCCACCCATCAGCATGAGCAGGACCTTCAGAAATCGGTCAAAAGCTGGCCGTGACCAACCTTGGTCTATTCGCAACTGCATGAAGTAGTAGACCGCCTCACCAACGGTTATATCATTATCCGGATTGTCAATAAACAGCGGTTCACCTGGGCGGATGTCCCATTTCAGGTTCTCCGGCGGAGGCATTTCCACGACATTTTCTTCCTCAGGCATGTCCACGTCCTGTTCTTCCTCGGCCGTGCGCAAGAGTTCATCCATGAGACCTGCCTCCGTGGCCGTGCGCTCATCCCACACGTCGTAGTCTGTTGGCCACGCCTGGTCGCAACCGTGGGCATGGAAGGCCTGCTTTCAAACCGTGCGTACGAACCCCAAACCGCATTGTTAGTTCTTTATACACCCGTTGTGGGCTGGCAATACACTTAGCACACAAGAATGATGGTGTCGTACGTACCTGGACAAATATGTTTTCGTTATACTCGGTGGCATCACTTTCCAGACGTAGCTGCCCCAGTAGCCGTGCGGTCTCCGCGTCGTCAGGTCCCTCCTCGTCTGAGAAGCCATCGGCACTTGCTTTAAGAAGGTCAGGCACCTCCTCTAGGTCGAACGACATATTCTCTGGTACCGCGCTGTCATGTGAGGTCTGGTTCTCCGTTAATTGCTCGTCGGGGCCGTACAGTTCCCCAGGCATGCGCATGGCCCCAATACTGGCCGGCCACGTAGGTAGCTTCGTCACAGGTCACGCCATCTCGAAGTAACATTGCCACTTGCCGCGTTTATTGTCTTCGCCACCTTGGTGAGGCGGTCATGCTCCGCCGGAAGGCATGGCCCTCGTCCTGCAGGGAGCGCTCCGTCTCGTCGACGGAGGAGTGATCGCAGACTAGTGCGGGTGCCCTTGGACTCCGATGCAATGTCCATCACGTCAGATAGGCTAAGGCCGTACGTTGCATAAAGATCCTGCAAAAATACGACGATTGTTAGTATTCCACCATGGTTGTTGGCAAACAAAGGTTGCACGCGCTGCCTCCCCCCCCCTCATCCCCACCCCGTGAACACTTGGCCAACAGGAGGACGATAGGCGCACCCGCAGCAATCATGTCGGCGAGGGAAGCTTTCAACCCGTGAGGCAAGTTGCGACAGGCAGCTGGAGCATGTACTTTGCGGGTTCTCAATATTAAAAATATTTGCATGTTTACGATGTCTAAGGGGCTGCGCCACGCCCTTCCCTAGCGCACTCCCTAGTGCGTATTGCATGTGCCCCACGTCTGTTCTCACACGACTGCCGTGTGGGTTCTATGAGTGATCGGGGTCCGCTATTTCCGTACTACGTCTCGGCGATTTATCAACACTACACCCGTTCCCAGAACGACGTGGTGCGCAGATGCTTCGGCCGCGCGTCCCCAAAGCCGCCTCGGTACTCGTCGGTTGTAAGTTCTCGGTTGTCACCGGAGCGATTTTCCCACCACACTCGGTAGTCCTCCGTGACGTATAGCTCTGGGACGCGAACCAGATTCATTTGCACCAGCTCGTCCCAGTCAAAAGTCTCCACGGAGAAGTCGTCGTGGAAAACAGAGTAATCGAAGGCTCCGACGGGATCCTCCGATCGGTCTTCCCACGCTTTCACGCCGATGCAATGGCACCGCATCACGGGGGGGTGCCCCAGCGCGCGCCATGCTGCTGGCGTGTCATGCTCGAAGCAATCCATGCCAACGAAGATCTCCAGGTCGCGCACTGTGCCATTTAAGTCATCAACATCCGCAGGGTATATTTCCCCGTAGTCCGCATGCGAGAAGTCCTCCAGCAGGAACTCCCCCGCCTGTGTATTCTGATTCACGTGGAGCTTCTTCTGGTCCCGAGAGGACATCCCGGTGCGCGCAAGGTGGGCCTTCCGTCCGACGCGGCAGATTTTGCTCATGTGCTTGTTGCCCTGTACACGCGCAGGCGCCGGTGGTTCCGCCATGCTCTTGGAGGAGCGCGCCGTTCGCGGAACGCCACGCCTTTGCACTGAAGATACCTTCTTCCAGGTGGCTTTAAAGGCAGCCTGAAGCGCCTCGGACGATTCCTTGTGTTTTATCAGGTCGGCCGTCCAGCGCTTGTCCAGCGTCTCACGGGCCTGGTTCTCGTAGTGGTTGGCATGCTTGACAGGCAGAAGATTGAATCCAGGCATGTGTACCGTAAAGAACACGGCCTTCGCAGTCATATTCACGCGCTTCCCCGTTTCCTTGTGCACTCGGGCGACATGCGCGACGAGGGTGGCGATGTCCAGCTGCTCTACTTGTGGAAGCAGGTCTTGCAGCAGGCGTTGCAGGCCCTCAAGGGCGCTTTCCTCCCCGAAGAAGAGCTGGCTTAGCTTGCGCCTCTTGACTGCGAGCCATACAATATCACGTCACCAACTACACACAGGTCCCGGCTAGTGAAAACGACAACAAAGACTAAACGCACGGGCCGACTTACATGCTATATTGTTCTCCACCTGCAGCTCGTACGCGTTCTTTAGCCGAGGGCTGGTACGCACAGGTAATCGAAGGCACTCTGGAACTGCAAACCATTCAACATCACGTCACCACCTACACACGGTACCAGGCTAGTCAAACCGACAACGGAAACTGGTCCCAGGGGCCGACTTACTTGCTATATTGTTCTCCACCTGCAGGTCATTCGCGTTCTCATGCTGCGTGTTTAGCCGAGGGCTGGTACGCACAGGTGCCGAGTCGCTCCCTGGAACGTCTTCTGGGGCTGCTTGTGAAGCCACGGATTGCTCCCCGGTGATTCGTTGGCCTGTTGCGCGCGCGGCACGTCGGAGCCTCGTGCGCTGGAATCTAGCGCTGGTTCGCGGAGTCATCTCTGCCCCGGGCGCCTGTGCGCCGGACACTGCTGCCCCCCCCCCCATGCAGATGTGCACCCCCCGGTTCTCCTGCCGCATCAGCCACCGTTGGCGTGCCGCACTGCGTGGTAGGGCTTGTTGGCGGGGTCGACACCTCCGTCCTCGGTGCCATGGGCTCCGCCCGCGCCCCACCTGCCGCAATGGGGGGGGGGTGACTGGTAAGCGCTTCAGCGCGTGTCAGTGGAATCACGAGATGGGGCCTCTTCGACGCCAGCGCCTGAAGGTTGAAGCTTTTGCACGCTGCCAAATCATCCGCTTGAAACCGAGCCAGCGTCATTCCCTTTTGCTGCATTATGCCGGCCCGGCGATTGTATAAACGAGCGTTCACTTTTCTCGTCGCCTCTTTCTGCGTCAGCATGGGGTAAATGGTGGTGACCTTCTCCACGATCATCGCATGCCGTTGCTTCGCTGGGGGGTCCCGCTTGAACGCCTTGCTGAGGTGTGTTATGAGTCCGGCGTCCATATCGTAGCCTGGTGGAGAAAGCATGATGTAGGTTTCAATATCGACTTGAACCGCGGAGGCCTTCCTGGTTCTCGTGACCTTTGCCTTTTCCTGCACATTCCCCGGACAGCACACACCACATAACAACCACATAACTGACATAACAACCATACCAACATATCAACCAACATATCAACCACATAACTACATCAAAACCGCATAACAAACTGGGCTTAACACCCCCCTCCCTTCGGTTTGCGCACGCGCCCGCTAGGCTCTCCAAACAGGTGGTCCGCCACTCGAGGCGGAAAGGCGGTTACAAAGGAACGCAATACTTGTTTATTTACATTTACGTATAGTTTACATCTAGGGGGCTGCGCCACGCCCTTCCCTAGCGCACTCGCTACTATCGATGCAGACTGCTTATTTCTGACATTGCGCTACTGCTTAGATGAGTTTGCCACGCTGCTTTGCAACATCACTCTACCGCTGCGATGGGAGCTGCTCGACTCCAACTCTGAACAGCAGCGCCTCTTGCCTGCACATGACAACAACCAGTATATTAGGATTTGTAAGGTTTTGTATACAAGGACACGCGCACGCCATTCCTAACCCACCGGCTGTAATCCATCACGCAGATGTCGATTGCAGAAAGCGATTGTTGATGAGATCCAAAGCAGTACCTGATTAGTTAGTCGCCCCTCACGGCTTGAACGGCTTCTTCGATTTCTTCCCTGGCGCACCATCGGACGTCGTCACGCGTTTTCCCTTGCTCAATCTCTCCATTTCAGCTTTTTCCTTTACCGCCGCTTCCTCCGTGAGGATCCGCATGAAGTGGCCAGGGTAAGTTACCCATGTCTGGTCATCTTCCGGAAGCTTGGGGTCGTATAACGGAACCTCCAGCATGTGCAGGATCCGGATGGGTTCGGTGCTCGTCAGTGGTTCTTCCGGGGGCGGGCAGAAGTACTGCATACTGAAGGGCGCATATTGGCCGTATATCGCGTTGTCAATGTCGGGCATGACGAGATTGTTGTGATTGACGCCTTGTGGCCACTTCCGGCGCAACACTTCCTCTTGAGTGGGGAATATCCGGTACACCTGCAGAACCCGTTTGGCCATGCTCGCCAGGACCAGGAACGAATGCTCGTCACTGTGCGCCTTCCCTTTATGCAGATCACTGATGAATTCGGGATCGTTCAGCCACTCCGGGCGGCGGCCAGATCCATCGCTCCAGGTGGGGTTTGTGATAATATACTCAACTAAAGCCTCCCGCAGCTTGCGTGTCCAGAACTTCACGCCGTTCCATTGCACTTGGTGATAGGGTCGGCCATCCGCACCTGTGATGTACGGAGCAACCACGGAAAGCCAGCAATCACCGTCAAACGGGACATCCCTTAACGTTAGCCCAGCGGATGCCAGGTATTCCTTGAGGGCGTCGTCGGTTGCAAAGCCCTGCTGTTGCGCTGGTTGTACATCGGTTAGCTGCATTCTGGCGTCCAGAACACCCGGCTCAGCGATCACGTGCGGGCCGTCGGTCTGAAGTTGCTTGACCTCCGTGTCAAAAATCAGTCGACCTTCCTCGCCTGGTGCGTCACACGCAAAATCTAGCATCAATTGCATGTCCGCAGTCCGTACATGGTGCACCCGTCCATCATTGCCATACACCAAGGTGCCCTCCGTCAGGCCTTGGGGGCAGGGCGGAGCTGCCCCGACGACGCGTGCTTCCGGGGCCGGTGTGGCCGCGGGAGCAGCCATTGGTGCAGCAGCACTGGTCGCCGGTTGGCCCTCCAATCCGCATTTCATGGCTGCCAGCGTCTTCCTAGGCACGGTGGGAGATGGCACGGTGGGAGGTGCTGTAGTGGCAGGCATAGGTGCACTCCTCGCCTTAGTGTTACGCGCAGCCAGCCCAAGGCAAGGTGGGACTGCCTGCAATGAGGCCACGTTCCGATGCCAGCCAGGGGTATCCTTTGGGGACAGGTGGCAACTGCACCGACACGCGAACGTGGGCCGTGAACAATTCCAGTTGTGGGTGATGACGGAAGCCACAAGCTTCGCCAATTCCATGCTGGGAAAGCTAAGCCTGCGTAGGAGTTCACTGTTTAGGTTACCCTTGGCGTCGAACATAGGATGCCTGATGGGTTGCATCCGCTGTTTTCGCTCCGTCGCCCTCCGCTTTTTAGCCGCCGCCCGCCGGGCCTCGGCAGCTTCAGTCCGCTTGCGTGAATATGGCTTCTTGGGCTGCTTCTTAGGCTGCTCACCACCGCCAACAGCTGGTGTGTGGCCAAGCAGCACCGCATGCTCGTCAGCGCGAGCAGCAGCCGGAGCTGCTGCTCCTTCATCCGTCGCCACCATGTTGGGTTTGGCTGCAGTTCGATGTACAGACACGCAAAGCGCCTTGATCACTGACTGCATCGTGGGGCAAGACACTTGCATCTTCTGGAAGAGCGGGTGTTCATGGAACCCCTGCACCGTTGACACTTGCACAACAACCTGCCCCTCCCCATACTGCAGGGGGGTTCCCGCGCATTGCTCCGGGCTTGGTGCCTCTGCCGGAGGCAGGTTCCATTTCACATCCCGGAGGGAGGCGCGCTCTTCCGGTGAGAGGTCGGCACTCGGACCGAAGGCGAGCAGAACCTGGCGCGCGCCCATGGCCACGTCTGCAAAGTTGACAACCGCGCGCGCACGTGCCTCCGCCGGTTCCAGCGCCTGAAAGTCCTGCAACGTGGCGGCATATCCCCGGTGCCTCTCGTGGACCATTAGCGGTGGCCTTACTCCCCTCGCATTCCGGAAGTCAAAGCACTCGCCGCACATCACGTGCCCCACTTGCGTCAGATCTGTACCCTCGTGAAGGGGGTGTATGCAAGCCTTACAGGCGTGCACCCTTGGCAGGAGATCGTACCCGCCCTTGAACTGGATGGCATCACCGCATGCTATGCACACCATTCGTATAGGCATGCCGTACATCTCCGTGAACCCGTGTGAGGCGATGTGCACAGCGTTGTCTAGGTCGATGACACCCTTCTCCAGGTACGAGAACGCATGGTACACGCAAAGGGACATGGACCTCTGCCTGATTAATCCTTCCAGCCCAGGCACGGCCTGACCAGGGCACTTTCCCTGGTGTGCGGTGAGCGTGGCCGGCCATACGGTCATCCAACCGGGCCCTCCTCCCACGCGCGCCTGCTGGAAAGGGGTGGCGGTGGGGAAGCCCTGGAAAGCCGCGGGCAGCTGCATGACACCATCCTCGTTCTCCGGCCAGTACTTCGTCTCAACCGTTTCAGGCAAGACCTCAGTGTAACCCTGCTCATCCAGGCACATCAGGGCGGAGTAGGTACGGATTCCATCCTCACCATACACCCGTTCCAGCCCAAGCAGTTCCTCCATGGAATGCGCATGAACGTCCGTGTGCTTGACCTGACTGGGGCTGTCAATGCAACGACCGAGTACAGCAGGCGCCGGCAGGAATACTTTTGTGTCCGGCGTCCTCTCCCCCAAATGGCGATAGATACAGTCTCCCCGCCGCTCCATCTCCGCTCGCATGTAATGCCACACGATACGAAACACTCGCTGCGGTTCGCCGCCATGCGCATCACCATCCTCCCATAGGCAAGAGACCTGCGCCCGGCCGTGCGGGGATATCAACGGTGGGGATTTATACTTGGCCACCGCACTCGAAAACAGTCCACCCACCACGAAGAACGGTAGTAGACTTTCCGAACTCGGATTCAGCGTCTCCTCATATTCCTGACGAACAAGTTCCTGTGTGCTAACGGCCAAATCCCTCCAGGCACGAAGCCGAACACAGAAATCCTGGAGGTCCTCCACCCCCATCCTAATGAACTCCGGGGTCAGGGGGGGCTCGCCGAAAGCTTCGCGTGCAAGCTTCCAACTTCTGGTGTTGATCGTAATGTTACCGTGCAGCTTTTTCCGGAGCTCCGTAATACTCGAGCCCGTTTCATTTAATTGCCGGTGACTCCCCCTAGGGAGGGGCTCGCCAGCAGGTAATGCGCTCTGCGCCTCCCGAAGCGTCTCTTCCGCGCTGCTGTATTCCGCAAGTAACTGGAACAACCTACGCAGCTTCTCGCTGATCCAATCTATCCATTCCATGATGACCTCTATGTCTGCCAACTGGGCCGTGTAGACGGCGAGCGCCGCTCCTCCTCGGAACTCCCTGATGGCATTCAACTGCACGTCATCTGCCGAACATCCCGCACTGATGTGGTAATCTAACAGGACGTCTACGTTCGCCGGATACTTTTGGGTGTGCACGGAAATGGCGTCCGCTCCCGGGAACAATCTTAGCCATGGCTTGTCCCCGTACTCCTGCCCCCCCTGGCCCACACAACCCCCCTGTACTGTAAGGTCGCGTATTAGAGGAGCTGTCCTCACACCGCACCGAACATGGGCATAGGTTGCAATACACTTATTCATTATGAACAATACTCGTATTCATTATAAAAACATATTATTCCCATGTACATATGCAAGTCTGTTGTGCCCAATGACAATGTTGACAACCCAATCTCCTGGTAACACCCCAAACGGTCGCGTGTCAGAGGAGCTGTCCTCACACCGCACCATAGATATGCCGTGTGCCCTACCCACATGCGCCCACGGTCAACCGCTTCAACCCGAAACAGCCACATACATCCTACCGGCCACACCCCCTTATTATGGTCGCGTGTCAGAGGAGCTGTCCTCACACCGCACCATACATATTCAGTGTGGCCTGTACGCGCATAGCACCACCTGACAGATGACATACGCTCATTCAACAAGACGTTCTAAAATTTATTTCAAAAGTTGCTTACATCTAGGGGGCTGCGCCACGCCCTTCCCTAGCGCACTCGCTACTATCCATGCAGACAGCTTATTTTGGGCATTGGTACACCGCTTAGATGAGTTCACCGCAGACCACCACTATCTCAGCCACTATCGGGGTTCACAGTTCACAATGGCCCACTGCTGACACGAGGTCGCGAAGCTCGGGTATCTGATGCAGAAAACGGCCCATTGTACCCCCCCCGTGATCATACGGGCAGCGCAGCGTACGCTCAAAGTCTTGAACACATAACCGCCGTATTCCCATAGCCCCGCCATATTCCTCCATTCCGACACAGCGATGGCCTTGCATTCGTGTCGGTGTGTCCGCTGCCAGTCTCCGCGCTGACACTCAGGTGAACAGTACACACGCGCAAGGCACCCTCCGCATTGACGGACGCCTTTCCCAATCAGGACACAGCGACATACGGAACAAGGCTCTTGTCTCTTCGGCAGGGATCTCCGGGGAATCGGTTGACAGTATTCCGCAAAGTGCGCATGGATGTAGATTATTGTTCTCCAACACTCGTGGCCGTGTGAGTATTGGCGCGGAAAACTGGTGGATTCGCTTTGCCCGCGGTTTTGAAAAGATGAAGCGTAGATACCTTCCGCTGCACGTATGCATTCCACACGATTGGCATAGCCAGGTCTGCCGTATTTGGGAATTTTTCGAGTGGTACGCATCTGCCGAAATATGCACTCCGGCGCGAACTGTGATACATTGTATCCAGTGCATTTTATGAGAGGTTCGATGGGATTCTCCGGACACCATGCCTCCACCATGATATCTCCACGCGCAGCATACTTGTCTTGCACATACACAAACGCCATCCACGTCTCGCCCGGCCGGCCAGTGGTCACCCAGCTTTTCCTCCGCCATCCGCGACGCAACTGACCTTCCACGACAACATTGCCTGATTGGAGCGACTCCACCCGCCATTGGACGACACGGTGGAACATGGTTCGCACGGCGGTAACCACCAGCGCCAAGAAAAGGGCACGCGAAGAAAACGGTCGTGGATCATAGCGCAGTTCCGGGCACTTTAGCGGACCGAACATCGCACATGCATCGCTTTCGGGCTCCCATTTCCTTTGTGCAGTTTCCGGCACATCCAGGAGATACATCTCTGCATTCCCTTGGGGACGTGCACTCTCCAACAGCGAGCCCCAGGATGCATCCGGGCCGTACAGGCAATGCCCGTGAAACGTGAACTCAAAGGAGTACGATTCGGCTCCCTCCACATTCTGACGCATGCGGCGGACATAGCAGAACGCCCGACATCGGTACCGCAAAAATTCAGTCATGTCCACCCAAGAGTCGAGCGTGTCGTACGCATTCGCACACGCGGATCGCAGCGGTTCGTGACCCAGACCGGTTAACGTGCCTGCAACCTAAAACACCGCACAATCGGTTTTCAATACACTTTATTGCCAAAAGTATCACTCATCTGGAAGTTTTAGGTGCCTCCATAATGTACCTTTAATAATTGGAGCAGTGACCGACAGGCAGGACAGGTGCGTTGCACTACAAGTATCAATCACGGAAATCATCACGATCAAATCACTGCACCGTATTTCGCGAGTACAAAAAATACAACAATTCCCAAAGAAGCTCATTTTGGCTTTATACATAAAAAGTGTATAGAAATTGTATCACATATCGTGTTCTCCCTCACTATTCAAGAGTGTTATTAGCTGTTGCCAATGAGCTGTTGCCTCGTTATTAACACTATCACAATTCCAGTTTGTCATAAAAGCTAGGTGATCCTCAATGGTCCACCTCCAAGGTGCCGGCGGTTTGCGGGCCGTGCACTCCATCCTATGCCCAAACGGCGCTCTCCAATGCGCACGCTGACAGACTATGTCGCAATAGCGTACTTGCCGGCATGGGCACCGCCTCCTGGTTCCACGAGGCAGCCTGGTCTTGCACAATGAGCATCAGCCAATCCGAAGTGCGGTGGCACGCCAAGCTGAGAACGCCGCACACTTGGCGTTCACTGCATCCACTTGAACGCCAAGCTCCGCGTAGGTCAAGAGACGGCTGACAGGAAGGAGAGGGGAGTCTTCTGAAATGGAGGGGGCATCTGTAAGCTCTCGGTGAAGCTGCGTCCCAAAAACGATTGGAAGACGTTGGTGAAGTGTAACCGAGGGTGACCCCACGGACCGTGAACAAGCACAACCTCCCCCCACCAACCATGGCAACCGCTGCCGTCGAGGGGCGTGGCATATACACGAAGTCGCAGCAGGCCCCGTAGGCCGTAGGGATGTCCCAATTGGGGCACCGACCAGCCGCTCCGCGGCCACCCTGCAAACTCGAAAAAGTTGGCGGAGAGGGTCAGCGGACACTCCCCGGCCTTCACGAATATAGCGTGATGAAGATGTTGATCACCAAAGACGTCCAGCAGCAAGCTTTGCGCGTGCAACGCAAAGGAGTCCGCCGAGCTCTCAGGCCATAACCCACCAGCAAGACGGTGTTGCTCAAGCGTCCAGATTTTCAATAGAGACCACCGCTCCAGGCCAACCTGGCTGCAATACGCGTGACGTGGTGTGGATGTTACCTGCGGCAAAAGGCATGGTACGTAGGTTTTCAGAAGTAAAAAAACCAACCATCTCCATCCAACTGGCTGGATCGCTGTGATTTATCGCATGCCAGGAAGGCAGCTTTTGCAGACGCAATGCAGGCATCAGGCGGGAACATATGAACATCATCCAATACCCTATACGAGGACATCGGCGACGAACCTACCTCCTAGGTTAGCATCCATAGGCGCTTTTTGGTTTCCCAGACAGCACTAACTTGCCATCGGTAGCCGCCTCGGAGGCCACAAAAAGACGGGCAAGGCTAGCGGCGGTTGGCCGTTTCGCGGGCTCGCGGTGCACGCAATCCATAACTGGGTTCCAGATTGCACGGCTGACATAGGTATTGATTGACCGCTTCCCCAGGATGTCATGCACAGTCGCGTTGGTGGCATCATCATTAACTCTCTTAAGGGCGTCACGTGAATCTCGAATCAAGATGCGCACGAGGATCGGGGCAATCGCCCACATGTCGGTTGCAGGTGTCGGTCCTCCATTACTGTACTCCGGCGCATACACTGATCCAGGCTTCTGATGTGCATCGTCAGGCGTTCCGGAGGTCCATCGGTGCCTTCGGTAGTGATCTTCAGGCAGCCCTTCCTTATGCTGCCGCCTTGATAGCCCGAAGTCGATGATGACCAAGCTGTCGGGCCTCGTCGGGGAAAGCACCATGTTTGTTGCCCGGACGTCCCCGTGGGAGATACCGGCTTTATGCAGCGCAGCAAAGCCTGTCAAGATTCTGGCGCACAGGTCTCTCTTGAAGGTCATGGTAACGGCCACGGGCGGTTGTGCCAGGAAGGCGTCCAGGGAGATGCCGTGGTCTATGGAAAGTAAGAACGGTGCACATGCGGGACGTTCTCGTTCGCCAAGCTGCCGCAAACCGAAGTGGAGTATGGGCGACACGTACTGCGGAGCTGAATTCGCGGCGAGGGGCGTCATGTATAGTTCCCGAGCAAACTCGGAAAAGCGGGTTGACGCGCTTGGCCAGTGCTTTAGACTGAACTCTTTGTACACCAAAGGAACTGTGCCGTTGAGGGTGCAACCGACTCTGGTTGACGCGAAACCGCCGTCGCACTTTTTCGCCGGACCTAAAGGATTTGAGAACGAGACCATATTGTAGGAGACTTCACCCAAGTTGCAGTTCTGCGCCAGAGTGCGCGCGACATCCGGGCCGTAACGCCAGGCGGTTGTGCGTGGGTCTCGTGAGCTGGGACGACGGTTCACGGCCGTGAGTTGGGAGTAGTACTCCGAGCAACCACCCACGAATATGGGAAGCGGTGCTTGTGGAAGGGGCTTCTCCTCCTCGACCGAAGCTTCAAGTGCACTATGTGCCCTTTTCAACTTCACTATTTTTTTCTTAAGACGCTTGGACTTGTTGTTACGGCTGCGGGTTTTGCGTTTCTTGGTCTTGCAAAAGGTGCAGCAACCGCCCTCCTCTATCAGACCTAGTATTATGTTTAATGATGTTACACACATACGACACGCCACAACCCACATGCGCCCACGGTCCGCCGCACCGGCCCGAAACAACCACATACCTCCTACCGGCCACACCCCCTGAATATGGTCGCGTGTCAGAGGAGCTGTCCTCACACCACACCAAATATATCCCGTGTGCCCTACCCACATGCGCCCACGGTCCACCGCACCAACTCGACACAACCACATACATCCTACCGGTCACACCCCTTGTTATGGTCGCGTGTCAGAGGAGTTGTCCTCAGACACACCGCACCATAGATATTCGGTGTGCCCAACCCACATGCGCCCACGGTCCACCGCACCGACCCGAAACAAACACATACATCCTACCGGCCACACCCCCTTAATATGGTCGCGTGTCAGAGGAGCTGTCCTCACACCGCACCATATATATTCCGTGTGCCGAACCCACATGCGCCCACGGTCCACCGCACCGACCCAAAACAAACACATACATGCTACCGGCCACACCCCCTTGTTATGGTCGCGTGTCAGAGGAGCTGTCCTCACACCGCACCATAGATATTCGGTGTGCCCAACCCACATGCGCCCACGGTCCACCGCACCGACCCGAAACAAACGCATACATCCTACCGGCCACACCCCCTTAATATGGTCGCGTGTCAGAGGAGCTGTCCTCACACCGCACCATAGATATTCGGTGTGCCCAACCCACATGCGCCCACGGTCCACCGCACCGACCCGAAACAAACACATACATCCTACCGGCCACACCCCCTTAATATGGTCGCGTGCCAGAGGAGCTGTCCTCACACCGCACCATAGATATTCGGTGTGCCCAACCCACATGCGCCCACGGTCCACCGCACCGACCCGAAACAAACACATACATCCTACCGGCCACACCCCCTTAATATGGTCGCGTGCCAGAGGAGCTGTCCTCACACCGCACCATAGATATTCGGTGTGCCCAACCCAAATGCGCCCACGGTCCACCGCACCGACCCAAAACAAACACACACATCAACATCCTACCGGCCACACCCCCTTGTTATGGTCGCGTGTCGGAGGATTTGTCCTCACACCGCACCATAGATATTCGGTGTGCCCAACCCACATGCGCCCACGGTCCACCGCACCGACCCGAAACAAACGCATACATCCTACCCGCCACACCCCCTTAATATGGTCGCGTGTCAGAGGAGCTGTCCTCACACCGCACCATATATATTCGGTGTGCCCAACCCACATGCGCCCACGCTCCACCGCACCGACCCAAAACAAACACATACATCCCACCGGCCACACCCTTTTATTATGGTCGCGTGTCTGAGGAGCTGTCCTCACACCGCACCATATGTATTCGATTTGCCCAACCCACATGCGCCCACGGTCTGCCGCACCCACCCAAAACACACACATACATCCTACCGGCCACACCCCCTTAATATGGTCGCGTGTCAGAGGAGTTGTCCTCACACCGCACCATTCGTATTCAATGTGCCCTACCCATTTACGCCCACGGTCTGCCGCACCAACCCGAAACAACCTCAGAAATTCAAGCTACCACACCCCGTTTCAACCGAGCCACGGGTCCGGGGGCGCGCCTCGAGCCTTGAATAACAAGGACACGCGCACGCCTCTCCTAACCCACCGGCTGCGATCCTGAGCTACCCCGACCGAAAATGCAATGATGACGAGTAGCCACGGGTACAGGGGGCGCGCAGCGAGCCTTGAATCAGGCCACGCGCACGCCGCTCCCGACCCACCGGCACCTCGTCGAGGAAAAAGCCTAATATCTTTCCGTCATGCAGCGTTACCTCCCGAGCAGAATACCATCCCTCTCCGACGGCGGACCGTATTTTAAGATAAGCAAGCAGGTTCATAACGCAACTGTATTCCGTGTGCCCAACCCACATGCGCCCACGCTCCACCGCACCGACCCAAAACAAACACATACATCCTACCGGCCACACCCCCTTAATATGGTCGCGTGTCAGAGGAGTTGTCCTCACACCGCACCATTCGTATTCAATGTGCCCTACCCATTTACGCCCACGGTCTGCCGCACCAACCCAAAACACACACACGTACATGCTACCGGCCACACCCCCTTGTTATGGTCGCGTGTCAGAGGATTTGTCCTCACACCGCACCATAGATATTCGGTGTGCCCTACCCATTTACGCCCACGGTCGGCCGCACCAACCCGAAACAACCTAAAAAATTCCAGCTACCACACCCCGTTTCAACCGAGCCACGGGTCCGGGGGCGCGCCTCGAGCCTTGAATAACAAGGACACGCGCACGCCTCTCCTAACCCACCGGCTGGGATCCTCACCTACCCCGACCGAAAATGCAATGATGACGAGTAGCCACGGGTACAGGGGGCGCGCAGCGAGCCTTGAATCAGGCCACGCGCACGCCGCTCCCGACCCACCGGCACCTCGTCGAGAGCCACGCTTGTACCCACGTCTCTTTTTAATAGGAAACCTCCGACGGCGGACCGTATTTTAAGATAAGCAAGCAGGTTCCTAAAGCAAATCACAAAGCCACAGAAAACTCACCGTCGGTTCTGCAGGCTCTTCAGGAGCGCCGCCTTCTTCACCCGCGGGCTCCTCGTTGACATCCTCGGTCAGGTCCAACACGTCTGCTGCAGCACCGGCTTGGGCAGCTTGCCCCACAACCTGCACATCCGATAACCCGACTGTGTGGGGGGGGGAACAAACGCAAAACACGCCCAACGAAAAACGTCGGTCTAAGACCATGCTGTTTCACAAAATTTAAACTGAAGCTCGCACCGGTGGAACTCCCCCGCCGTTGGAGCGTCCCGCCGCAGCAAGAAGTCTTGCTGCGCGATTGCTACCAGACGCACGTGCGGGAGGAGAAGACGCCATGTTTATTATATATCCAAACTTCAAATTTTCTACTAGGGCGGAAAGGGAAGGTGGTCAAAAAACCTTCTCTTTCGATAGAAAGAATAAGCCCCGCCCGCCGCAGTTTAAACCCTCGCCTGATTTGAAATCGAGTGTTCCAAGTATTTATCATATACAGTATATATGTCACATGCATGGGTATGATGACGATCGTGATCTTGATTGGACTACACCACTGACAGGCTTTCCCCATTCACGACATTCCCTGACATATTTATAGTGCACGCGAGCCTTCGCGAATCAGGTTGCCACAAACTTTTATACCTCAACTGATTCAGTGGGTATAATTACTCATCGTCGACTGCAAGACAAATCTTTGGCCTTTTACAAACCCAGCCTCTTCGAGTCATATCTCCTGGCATCGCGCCAGTTATTCAGGGGCTCTCGCGTGAACCCTGGGGCATCCAGAAGCGGGCTTGGTGACATTCCTATGTCATCGGGTATATAATTCTACCGATTTATACCGACTTAAGCAAACTTAAGCAAACTTAAGCAAACTTAAGAAAACTTAAGCAAACTTAAGAAAACTTAAGCAAAAACCTTGTTCTAGTGTAATGAGAACGTGCAAAATCTTTTGCGTATGATTGGATATGATGTTAGGATATATCTTGGAAGGTTGGCGGGCTCGGGAGATCTAGAATTCGATTGGATAAAAATTAGCAAAGGCATGGCGTGTTTTTGAACGTCCTCCGAAAGTTGCAAGTGAAAACTGATAGGGTACATGATTCAAGTGCACTAGATATACTCATTTCATGACGATATACTGGCAATAGCGCGTGAAGGCACATAGTACAGGTCCATTGGAAACTAACATTCCGGGTGGGGTGCACTCGGAACGCCAAGAGGACGGCTTAAACATTCCCGAAAAGTCGGTCCTTGTGATAGGACCGGACGCGATTCCAGTCTTGTCACAAGGATCGTCGGGCAGTAGCCACGAGGGTGTCGGCGTCGGCGGCCTACTCAATCACGCACGGCTCGCACTCGATGTCGGCCGTGTGGCAGTTGGCAGTGTCGTGCCGGTGACTGTCCAGGGGGACACCGCACGCATCCGGGAATAAATGCTTTGGAGACGACGTGAAAGGACACGGAGTGAGCTCCGAAGTGTCATGGGGATATCAAATTCACCCCCATACTGGGGTATTGGATCCTCTTCTGTCACCCCTCGCCTTGAGGTGCCACGTCAGCAATCACCATCTTGCAGTTCTCTCCAATAACAAAGCACCTAAGTTATTTTATTATCTCATCTTAGCCTTCGTCTCTTCAGCGTCTAACTGTTTCCGATGTTTGGCTTTACTAATATATGATATATATTAGGTCTTCCCTCAGGTTATGGACCCTTACCACGCTTCCATGCTTAAAGATTCGTTGACAAGATCACTTCACGCCCCGTGATTCTACCCGCTTCCAAAACCGCTTTAGACCGCTTTATACCGCTTTGACAGTTCGACATCGAACAACCGCTTTTGACACCCGCTTTAGACGCCGCTTTCTACACCCGTTTTATCCGCTTATCACCGATCAACGCTTTTGAGTTTCCGACAAATTACCCGACCAACGCCCACGCGTTTCCGACAAATTAGAAATTACCCGACAAATTATACCGACCTTTGACTCTCTGGCTAGCAGCACTCCTTCTGCCGAGAAATCCGCTTACCGCACGGCAGTTTTGACTTGACCGGCGTGTTCCTCGTCAAAAACACCCCAATCAGACTTTTCCATCGCTCGGTTTGGTTAATTTTGCAGAAAGTTCTCTTTTCGTTTGTGAACCCTGTCCTTGGGTTTGCAGATTTCTACACTCAGCAGTCAGCGGCCATGTCCACTGCGCGCCAGCGTGTGCGTATATGGCCAGTGTGCGTTCAGCGTTGGCGTCTCTTCGACTACATCGACAACATTCCGGTGCCTTTGGCTTTGGTCTGGCGGTGTCCGGTTGTGCTTACGCACCAGACACCAAGCACGACTCAGACAATTTCGACATCGGCGAGGACAAGTGCCTTGACTCCGACGATCTCGCCTATCCGCATTTTCCGCTTTCGCCCGACGCATCTCGTGGCTCTCATTTGGTAGCATCTGGTGGTGCTATCAACGTTGCTCACAACCGCCTCGGCCCCTCCATCATCGCTTTTGCAGAGTGCAGAGAGTTCTGCTGGATGTGACGCCCCGTAGGTCACTTCCTATGTTTGTACTAATACTCAGTAGCACAGTACGGGTGTCACAGGTTTAGGGTTTCCGGCATAAGCCGAGCTTTCGTTATGTTAACCGACACTTAGTCTAATCACCGAAAGTGTAAGCATTCTGACCGTAACCCAATATTTAGTTGAAACTACTGTTTATATTTAACAGGTTATGGAGCGCCAGGCACCTCGTCCACTACTTTTGGTCGCATGATTGGCTGAACGCCTCCGCTCAGGGCGTATTGCTTCTTTTTTCTTTACGGCCCGCAACCGGCAAGTCCACTGGCCCGCTTTCGGCCAATACGGCCAATCTCCAAAATTGCCCGCGCCAGGCGTGGAATTTTAATCTTAAGTATGGTGATAATGCAAAAATCGCGTAAATTTGCATAAATTTTGCTATTTTCATATTAAACGTCACGGCCCGCACCCATACATCGATCCCATCGGCCCGCATTCGGCCCGGAGTGGTGAGCTACGGCCCCGGGCCGGCCCGCCACGGTAAGCAATATACCCTGCCTTCGCTTGCTGCAGGGGCGTTGGGGGCCCCATTTGATGGTTGCGACATGAGGACTCGCGGTTGGAGCCTCAACGATAAAATGGGTAAAAACGCCAGCACTCATCGGACGAGTACGGCGGTGGCGGGTAAGGCGGTGACGGCGGAACTGGTGGGTCGGTGTGCCGGATGTGACACACCGACAGTTTAATCTGTCACTTGTCACTTCCTAAAGTAGGCTGGGTGACCGTCACCAGTAGTCGGGAAACTCCCGTTAGTATTTATGTGTATCTCCCTTTTATCAATCGGACTTTTACCGTTCTGATACCAAATGTGCCCGTGGGCAGTACGACAGATGCTCGGAATAATGTTTTTGATTGAACGTGCAAAGGTACACACTTCGGATTTTATAATATACTGGATCAGGGCCAGATTGAGGTGCAAACGATAGTTCGGTTCCGAGTTCTGAAGGCTAAACACTTCTCAAGTGCTCTACTTATTCACTCGTCACTCAGGTTGCAGGGTCAACCACCCGGCAGCCGATGTCACACCACGGCTCAACGTTCAATTCCCGATCCGATCTCATTTCTAATTCCGATTCGTCATTCTCGATTCAGATGTTACGTCGACGGACGGACACGATGACTGTCATACAGTACTGTCATACTACTGTACTGTCATACTGTCATAATGGCATACTGTCATAGTGTCATACTGTCATACCCCCGACATCTGATATTCGATTTCATTGTCTTTCCGATCCCGATGCGAATCTGGCCATTCC